>CAUYPK010090742.1:0-43680 GCA_963574355.1 Loris lydekkerianus
TTGGGAAAAAAAAACAATAATTATTTTAGGTAGTTAAAGATCACTCTGCGTTCAGTCAACCTAAGACAGGGACCAAACCATTGATGTTTGTATCCCCATGATGGGTAAGACTGAAACTGTAAGAGCAGGCAACCTAAGACAGGGGCTATGTTTATCTGCCATACAAAAAAACAAAAGAGGGAATTGTTGGGCCCTGCCATGTGCCTGAGGCCTAGTGTAACTTCTGGAGCCTGACTAGAAGTAGATCCATCGAGCTACTTCTGCGTAGCAATGACTCAGCAAGGCCCGGCCTGAAACTGCCTCTACCTAGATACAGCCAACATGGTACCATGCCATTGGCCCAACCCTGTCACGCACCTCATCCCCCGCTTTCTTTCCCCACCCCTTCCCCACACTCTGTATAAGCAGCTGCTTGACGCAAGAAAGTTGAGTTCCTGCTTAAAAAAAAAAAAAAAAAGAAATGAAATCAGAAAGGAAGAGCAAAGAGAAGGAAGGAGGGAGGGGAGTGGGGCTTTGGTGTGTGCCATACTTTTTGGGCGCAAGACACGACTGTAAGAAGGACTTTATCTAAAAAATGCAATCAGTGTAACCTGGTTTATTGTACCATCAATGAATCCCCAACAATAAAAAATAAAGAAATGAAAAAAAAAAATTTTTCATATTCTTCATTTAAAGAACAAAAGTAATAAGAAAAGGAGAAAGGAAATCTAGAACAAAGATACCTTAGGTTTAGAACCTTTGAAGCACACTGCTCAGGCTGTTTCTAGAAGAGTCTTCCCTATGCAGTCATTGCATACAAAGTAGCTTGTAGGCAACCTGTAACTTTGGAGTTTTAGATGTCTTTTCCTTTCACATCACCTCTTCTTTTTTGAATCTATCCTCTGACCCATTTAAATTGTATGCTGTTTTAGGTAGAGATGGCAGGGAAGGCCTTTTTGAGAAGGAGTTTTTGGAGAGAATTCTTAAATGAAATAAGAAGTAGAGGCATATGAATATATGAATAAGATGAAAAGGCAAATGGAAACATTCATTCAAATTAAAACTAAACATTCTACAGGAATAATCTGCCATTCAAGTGATCTATCACAATGTCTGTGTTTTATATTTTGAAAGAAAATGTTCTCTCTCATCGACTATGGGAAATTTCAAATATTTTCTCAAGGACATACACAAATTAAAATCCTCTGTGTGAAAGTGGACAGATCATTCACTTTTCTTTTTCCATAGATTTAGGGGATACAAGTGTATTTTGTTACATGTATGAATTATAAAATGCCAAAGTCATGCTTTCAGTGTTCTGGTCACCAGAAAAGTGTACATTGAACTCAGTAAGTAGATTTTATCCCTCAAACCACTCTCCCCCTCCTCCTTTTTCATTTTTTTCATTATTTTTATTAAATCATAGCTGTGTACATTAATGCGATCATGGGGCACGATACACTGGTTTTATAGACTGTTTGACACATTTTCATCACACTGGTTAACGTAGCCTTCCTGGCATTTTCATAGATATTGTGTTAAGAAATTTATATTCTACATTTACTAAGTTTCACATATACCCTTGTAAGATGCACCACGGGTGTAATCCCACCAATCACCCTCCCTCCACCCACCTCCCCCCACCCTCCCCTCCTTCTCCCTATTCCCCCTATTCTTAGGTTATAACTGGGTTATAGCTTTCGTGTGAAAGCCACAAATTAGTTTCATAGTAGGGCTGAGTACATTGGATACTCTTTCTTCCATTCTTGAGATACTTTACTAAGAAGAATATGTTCCAGCTCCATCCATGTAAACATGAAAGAGGTAAAGTCTCCATCTTTCTTTAAGACTGCATAATGTTCCATGAGTAGTTTCACTTTGATGTGTATTTATCCTACCTGTGGTCAACTGAGCTGTGGGATCAGTTGGCTGATGTCTTTCTTTCATTAGATATTTGGTATATGTGCAGCCATTATGGCTTCACATATTTTTTTTCTTCTCCATTCTTCCTTTCTTCTCCCTTTGGAATTCTAATTATACAGACAGTGCCAAAAAAATGTATACACATTTTAAGAAAAGAAAAAACTGCTTTGTATTGGTAATGCTTAAGTCACATTTGATGTCTACAATTACAGGGGTGCTCAGTGTGACTTGCATTCATCTTTTGTTATCATTTTGATAATACAGTTTCTCAGGCAGACTGAATTGTTTACCATTTATTGATCAATTTTACATCTCAAATTTTGGTGTTTCTGACTCTTGTTCTCTTGTATTTGTTCTTACACATTTATGCCTTTTGCCTTTTTAAAAAATACATTATTTCTTTGTTGTTACTATCATGTAATTTGGGGAGGAATGAAAATGTATTAATTTGCCATTTAGTAGAATCCTTGAACTGTAGTACCTCCATACTAGACCACCTCCCCACATGGACTGCCTCCTTAAGTTGACCTAATTTTCATAGACTCAACCTGCTCCACATGTATGTATTAGTACAGTAGGCCTAGTTTCTTATATTGACTGCCTTTTATGTTGACCAGTTTGTTACAGTCCTTTGGGTGGTTAACTATAGAGGTTTTTTTTTTTTTTTTTGCAGTTTTTGGCTGGGGTTGGGTTTGAACCCGCCACCTCCGGCATATGGGGCCAGCGCCCTACTCGTTTGAGCCACTTTCATTTCCCTTTACGGCAGTGGTTCTCAACCTTCCTAATGCTGTGGCCCTTTAATATAGTTCCTGTGCGTCGCAACCCACACACACACAGGTTGAGAACCGCTGCTGTAGGGGCTAGAAACCCTTCCTTGACCATATGCATTTGCTGCTATCTCTGGTCCACTTTCCCCCATCCTCCAGCTCATCTGATTTACTCTCACTGTTTCAATAGTATCTTACTTGAAACCCTTGCCTCGCTAGCTCCTTGCCATGTCCCTCTTCCTTGTGGTGATCCTCCTGTAGTTGTAGTGCATAGTGATATTTTTCTATAGCTGTTAGAGAAGGAGAATGAAGGTACCTGGAGTATGGTAATGCTGCGGCCCTTTAATACAGTTGAGAACCGCTGTTTTAGAAGGTGAGAGAGATATGAATCTGTTGGATTGTATGGGAAGTAGCCAAGGAAAAATACTGGGATTGAAGTTACAGGAGAATGAATAATTAAAAAGAGGCAGAAGGTCGGACCTCAAGCATAGGTAGAAGGATTGGCTTTTAGGTAAGAGAAGTGAGGGACCTGTCTTCATTGTTACAAGAGGGAAGAAAGAAAGGATCTGTGTGATAGCTGATTTGTTTTATGGTTTGGTGGCTTCTTTTTTTTCTCTGTGGAATAGAAGGCAAAATTGTCTCTTGAGATAAGTGCGAGAGAGGAATTGAAGCAGTAAATTACAGGAGAGGGGATTCCAACTAGCATTGTTCTGGGATGGCTCCTTCTAGGTAGCTGTGTACACTGAGGCAGTGAGAAGTCCAGCCAACAACTGTGCAGCAGGCAACAGTAGCTAGAGGGAGGGAGGGAGGCACCAGAACAGCCAGTCTAACAGCATCGTGGTCTCCTTTAATCTGGGGGCTGTTATCAGTGGTCCCTTTGTTTCTACAGCTTAGCACAATAATGTATATTCATTACTATGGCCATGAGTTCAATTATGTTCAGTGTACTCTGTTTAAGAAAGCAAGGAAGTATGTATATAATTAGTAACATATTTCAGGCTTTGCAGTTTATAAGTGCTTTCACATCTTACTTGGTTTTATCCTCCCTAAATTAAGTAATAGTATCCCTATGTTTATAATTGAGAAAACTAAGGCTTAGTTACAGTTAAATGGTTTTTTAGAAACACAGTTAATGGGGGTTAAAATCTAGACTTGATCGAATATCCTCTGACTTCACACTCTTCTATTATGTCGCACTTCTCATAATTACCATCCAAAACGGTTTACTGTTGTTTAAAGGCATAATTTTCATTTTTCTGTGTTTCTGTGAAACGCCTCATTTATGTACAGTTAATGAAGTATTACAGGAGGTCAGATATAATTACTACTCTCTTTTAATTGTGAAAGATCTGGATTTTATATAGTTTACAGAATGAAATTTATTTTCCTTATTCTTTGTGTATGACTAGTTTAAAGCAATGGTTCTCACCCTGTGGGTCACAACCCACAGGAACTGTTGCCACATTGGGAAGGTTGAGAACCACTGGTTTAGAGTTTCTAATAGATTTAAGAAGGAGAAAATTGTAAGGGAAAATCATATTCATTATGTTTATAGTCTTTTTTTTTTTTTTTAATAAAACAGGCTTCTGAAGTTCTTATTTTTCGATTAGAATTACCATTTTTTTTAGTCTGTTTTTCAACAATGTCACAAAACAATAAAATTACATTTGACTGATGGCATTCTGTATCTAATTTTGTAAAAAGGCACATTTATTACGTGTACTTTTTCGAGTTCAGAAGACTTTGCATTTAACACCTCCTACATAATTAGTTGTTGGGATAAAATATTGCTCGTAGGCTGCTAAGTTTACAATACATGTTGATTTAGTAAATACTGTTTCCTTATTTCAGTTTTTGTAAATGTAGTGCTTATTCAAGATCCTGGTTCTGGAAAAAAAATAATATTGGCTAATTGAGATATTTTAGAATGCTTTAAAGATACATATAAATGTAAAGTACAGAATTAGCTTTAAAGAGGCATTTATTTCACATACCATTAAGTAGTCTATTGCCTAATAATTTACTGTATACAATTAAAAATAATTGAGTCAGCATTTTCCAGAACTGTGTTTTGTTTTTTTTTTTACTTATTGGTAAAATTGCATTGTTCTTTTTTCTCTTTATGAATCAGTTTTTAAAATGTTTTTTAAGCTTGGTGCCCATAGCTCAGTGGTTAGGGTGCTGGCCACATACATCGGGGCTGGTGGGTTCAAACCTGGTCTGGGCCTGCTAAACAGCAATGACAATTACAACAAAAAAATAGCCAGGCATTGTGTTAGGTGCCTGTAGTCCCATCTACTTGAGAGGCTGAGGCAAGAGAATCACTTAAGCCCAAGAGTTTGAGGTTGCTGTGAGCTGTGACGCCATGGTACTCTACCAAGGACGATGTAGTGAGACTCTGTCTTAAAATAAATAAATAAATAAAATGTTTTTAGTTTTTCATTAATAATTTGAATAATTATCTGCTTCAAATTACTCTAGGGTCCAGAATGATTAGTTATAGTATTCCCATAATTTTTGCAGTTATGCATGTGAAAACTGTTTACTGAAGATAAATTTAAACTCCCCCCTCCAGAATGCTTTGTCACATCAAAAATTGGTGGTCTTTTCTCATTGATGCTGATAATATTACAGGATACCTTTTAATTAATTGGAAAAGAATTAGTGTGTTGTAAAATTATATGTTGCTATTACAGTATGTTCCATAATCTTAAAAAAAAATCATGTAATTTGAGTTAGTGTGTAAAATGCTCTTACTATTATTAATGTTGGAAGGGTATAAAATGCTGATTAATACTTGTATTCATAGGGTCTCTCTTGATTATAAGGGGTTATATATAGATTAGCAGTAAGCTAGTTACATAATACATTTTAATGTCTTGAAAGAGAAAATAAAAAGGGTACCTGTACTATAGTTGAAGGAAAATTACCACATTGGGAAAGAAGGGAGCTAAGAACAATTCTTTAAGCAGATCTTTTGACTACATTTCAAAGCTGAGTGTTCTTGATTACAGGAAAGGTTCTTAGGCATTAAAAGAAATATGTGAAAAAATCTGGGAGTGTTGTAAGTAAAAATCAGAAGAGTATAACTTGTAGTGTCCCTTACAATTTTTTGTTAATGTAATTATTTAGCTATAGTTTAGATCAGTGATTCCCAACCTTTCTAATGCCGTGATCCTTTAATGTAGTTCCTCATGTTGTGGTGACCCCCAACCATAAAATTATTTTCATTGCTACTTCATGACAAATTTTGCTACTATTATGAATCATAATGTAAATATTTGATATGCAGGATGTATTTAGGCGATCCCCGTGAAAGGGTTGTTCAACCCCCAAAGGAGTTGCCACCCACAGGTTGAGAATTGCTGTATGTGTGTGTATGTGTGTATATGTGTATATATATATATATCATGATTATATGCAGCTATTATATATATATATATGATTTATATATATATGATGCAAGATATATAATGATACATTATGTAGGTATCTCATGGAAACTATTACAAACTGTTCTTGTTTATGATAAAAGTGGTAGAAATAAAACATTCTGCCTTAACACTTACGTAATAATTTTAGGTAATACAAAGCCTTATTTATCATATACTCTTATAATCATTTCATGTATATTTGCTCATTTAACCCTGTAAGTTACAATGTCATTATTCTAAATATATAGATGAGGAAACTGGGGCTTAGAGATTATGCAACACATGATCAGTAGCAAGAAATTATAACACACTCTACATATATTTTCAAAACTAGCAGACAGGTAGTCACCTCTCCATTGCTTTTTTCTTGCTATTTCTACTGCATTACACGTAGTAATAATAGATTATATCTTTCAAGAAAAGGTAGTATTAATGTTAAAGGTACATAATAGTGAAGAGTTAAAAGTGTGAACTCTGGCCAACTTCTTGCGTTTAAATTCTGATTCTGCCTCAGAGTACGTGTTAGCTGTATGACTCTGAGTGAGCTTAGTAACTTCTGGGCCGGTTTCTTTATCTGCAAAATAGACCCATTCATGACAAGTATTTATGGAATGGTTACTATGTGTCTGTTCAATTCTAGACATGTAGTAACTAAATATCACTTAGGATAGTTAAAAGGATTTCAATGTGTTTACACACATAAAGCTTTTTTTTTTTTTTAAACAAAATTTCTTAAATTTAAATTCTGATTCTGCCTCAGAGTACGTGTTAGCTGTATGACTCTGAGCGAGCTTAGTAACTTCTGGACCGGTTTCTTTATCTGCAAAATAGATGTGACCCATTCATGACAAGTATTTATTGAATGGTTACTATGTGTCTGCTCAAGTCTAGACATGTAGTAACTAAATATCACTTAGGATAGTTAAAAGGATTTCAGTGTGTTTACACATGTAAAGCTTTTTTTTTTTTTTTTTTTTTTTTTAAACAGAGCCTCACTCAGTCGCCCTTGTGTTGAGTGCTATTACTTCACAGCGCACAGCAACCTCAAACTCCTGGGCTCAAGTGATTCTCTTGCCTCAGCATCCCAAGTAGCTGGGACTGAAGGTGCCCACTACAACGCCCAGCTATTTTTAGAGACAGACGGGGTCTCACTCTGGCTCAGGCTGATCTCAAACTCCTGAGCTCAAGCAAATCCACTCAGCTTCCCAGGGTGCTGGGATTGTAGGCATGAGCCACCACACCTGACCTTCACATTAAGCATTTAAAACAATACTTGGCATACAGTATTTGCTCAGTTTTTGGTTTGTGGTTGTAGCCTAATAATTTACCATCAGTCTGTTGAATAAGTGGGTTTCTATTTAGTTGAAGATTATCATTTTTTCTGTTTTTTAAACACTGTGAAAATAACTTTATTCTTTTTTAACTTTAATCTTTTTTAATGGTTTAAGAGCCATTATTATGAATATAAATGTTTGTACCATGAAGATGCAGACGTAGATGCTTGAGAAGATAGTGCAAAATGTCAATTTCACTTAGTTATATATCTTAAAGTGAGCATAAAGACCATATATGTACATATGGCTGCATATTAGCACAACTGGTTATTTGATCAAGTGAAAGAACCTTTCTCCCAGATAAGATTTTTGCATTGTCGTCTTTTTTGCCATCTTTTGAATGTTAGTATTCTTTAAAATATTATTTCTAGACCATTAACATTGTGCCATATTGGCCTTCTTTTTAACTTCAACTTTTACATTGTTCATTAATGGTATATCAAGGAGAATTTCCCCACATTTGGGGAATTGGTAACTCTTATTTTGTTTTGTTTTGTTATCTTACAGTAATCCTCCCCTTTTGTGGTTTCATTTTCCATGGTTTGGTTTTACACATAGTCAACTGGAATCTAAAAATAGTAATGGAAAATTCCAGAAATCAACAATCATAAGCTTTAAATTGCATGCTGCTTGAAGTAGTATGCAATCCTGCACCTTTCTACCTGGGATGTGAATCATCCCTTTGTTGTCCAGCATATTCCTACTGTATATGCTACTGACCAATTAGTCCAGTGTTTTCAACCTTTTTTATCTCATGGCACACTTGAACCTACAGTTAAACTTCTGCAACACATTTAAATTATGTTAAACCATTGCATTAATCCATGGAAGCAGAAAGGAAGAAAGAGATGAGAGCAATATAGATGTAGATTCAATGATGGATCAATTATGTCAGAGAGTGGGGAGCTGAAGATGAATATGTGATTTTGAGCTTAAGATGTAAGAAAGCAGGTGATGTAAGGAACAGAGGGAATTTTCTGTTCATTAAAGAACAGGTTGAGTGTAATGTGTCTGTGGAAGAGCCATGAGAAGAAGATTTGTTAGCTGTCGAGATTGCAGGTAGCATTCAAGAGGTAAGGGTTGCCTCCATGAGATCACCTGGGGATTGAGTTGAGTGGGGATATGTTCTAATATGGCTTCCTAGGACAGGATGCTGTGGAATGGGTCTTAACTAAGAAACCAAAAAGGAGTAGCCAGAGATAATAGGCATCTAACCAGGAGAGTACAGTGTTTAGGCAAGGAAAAGAGATGGTGTTTCCAACAGTTGCAGATATTTTTTAAAAAGGAAAGAAATCTGCTGACTGAAAAAGTTCATTTGATCTAGCAACTAAAAATATAGCCACAGTAATTTAAGTTACACATAATAGCAGCTGATGCTGGGTAGAATTTATAGATGCTCTTACGGGACAAGTTAAAACCCTTGGAATCTATTATTTGATTAATAGCCCTAGCTAAATGTTTTAAAAATCGAAATCAGGGCTGGACTCGTTGGCTCACACCTATAATCCTAGCATTCTGGGAGGCTAGCTATTACTTTTGGCTATCTCAAAATATTTTTTAAAAAGATTTCTTTGAGAGTTATACTTTTCAAATTAGTTAAATATATAGAATCTGATTTATTGATGAAGACTGAAACAGTCCCAAGTTGTCTTCAGTAATTCATTCATCCATTCACTCAACCTTTGTTAGGGTTGGAGTCGACTATATTTCTAGGCACTATTCTAGAGGCTGTGGATATAGCAGCATTAGAGAAGGAGGATACATATGTTTAAATACTAGTATCTAGGTTAATAAATGTTGTGTTATGTAGAATATGCAAATTCTGAAATGTGGTTTCCTGAGGAGGCAGTGAAACACAGTTATTAAGAGTCCTGGCTTTTAATAACACTATCTCACACTATTCATGATCTGTGTAACCCAGGAATAATGATTTAACCATTAGCCTCAGTTTTTTATCTTTGAAAATCAGGATACTAATAGCCTCCTCACTGAGTTTCATAAAAGATTAAATGAAATAGTGAATGTACAAGCATTTAGCCAGTGTCCTGCATGTGGTGGCTTTTTTAAATTTATCGTTATTCACTAGAAGTTATGTATAAGATGGAGGGCTGTATAAAAATATAGCATAATGGCATTATAAAAATTTAACTAAAATAGTATAGTAAAAAAGTTAAGACAAAATTTTGGATATGTGCTTTTTATTTGTTTATTACTGTGTATGTTATGCATGAATATATATATTGTTGTACAGGGTTGTATCGAAATAGGAAAAAAAACAAGCATTTTTCCTTCTCTGACACACAACTCAATACAATACTCTGACACCAGATGTACAGGGATTTCTCCTCATACACCAAGTATTTCCCCAGTGGACATTGCTGTGTGTCCTGTAATTCAGTTTTGACATTATCTACCTACAGTTAATGTCATATGCCACAAGTTAAGGGTTTAGTCCCCCAAGATAGTCCCCCACTTAAGATGTCAGTTGTAAAACTAGTGTTTCACTGGCTATAAATCAGGGTTCCTATGATTCTCTTTTCAGATTTGACTAATTTGCTAGAGCAGCTCACAGAACTCAAGAAAACTTTATTTATAGTTATTTATTACTAAGGTTATTTTAAAGGAACCTTTTAAATGAACAGCCAGGTTAAGAGATATGTAGGATCAGATCTGGAAGGCTCTTATGGATTTGGCATGTATCACCCTTTTGGCACATGGATGTGGTCTTATTTACCCACCTGGCAGCTCTCTGAACTATCTTTTTGGGTTTTTTAGAGGCTTTATTTAGGTAGGATACTTGATTAAATCATTGGCCACTTAACAATTGGCTGCAAGGGGACCGTCAGCCCCTGTGTTCTCTGTGGAGGTTGGAGTGGGTGGGGCTGAAAATCCCAACCCTTCAATTATGCCTAGTTTTTCTGGTGACCAGTACCCATCCTGGAGCTACAGATCTCCCCAACTCCCATTAGTCCCAGGCAGCTCATTAGCATACAAAATACACACTTAACCACTCCAGAAATTCCAAGGGTTTTAGTTGGTGTGCGCCAGGAATGGGACAGAGACCAAATATGTGTTTCTTCTTATGATCACAATGTCACAAGTTGAATTCATAAAACTTCAGATACTATATTTAATGGATAATTTAAAGATTTTTACAAGTAACTTTAATTAAATATAATTTTCAGATTGCCTTTGCACCTGGACTTCTATGGAGACTGCTCTTTCTGTCTTAGTCTTCTGTTGAAAGTTGGGGAATTAATGCTATTACCTATTATAGGAATTGGATAACAAGGTTGCATAGCAAGTGTTGCTTGTACCTTCTGGAAAAGAATTGCCCTTGGGTTGCTATATCATGAGGAATGAAGGACAAGGTACAGCGTATGTGTTAAGTTTGGGAACATATTCTGCCTACACCTGAGTTGCCCCTCACCTAATGTAGCAGAATAGGTTTCCTGAACAGCTATGTATTGGACTGTTTCAGCTTTTGTGGGTTGTTGTTGTTGTTGTTGTTGTTTTAGAGACAGTGTCATACTTTGTACCCTTGGTAGACATAGCTCACAACAACCTCAAACTCTTGGGCTCAGCCTCCCAAGAAGCTGAGACTACTGGCACCCACCCCAGTGCCCCACTATTTTTAGAGATGGGATCTCGCTTTTACTCAGGCTGGTCTCGAATCTGAACTCAGGCAATGTACCCTCCTTGGCCTCCCAGAGTACTAAGATTACAGGTGTGAGCCACCGTGCCCAGTTTACCTTTTGTTTTCTATTCCATTAACCTATTCTCTCTTCCTTTGTCCCCTTTTCTATGATATATGTAACTATTAACTATTGTAAATCAAATGGAGGTATTAAGATGAAGTTCATTTCCAAAATAGGAAAAATACCCTGGGGGAAAAGCACCTTCTTTTGTCCTTGATTATCTGTTGTCCCTTTAGTTTTGGCCTTACTATCTTATTAACACTTTAATGCTTTTAAGATGTTTTAAAATGTATTTTATCTACATTTTGTCATTTTTCTCAAGGAGAAGTTTGCTTTGAATAACCTAGCCCTACCACCACAGGAAACAGGAAGTCCTTTTCCATTCTTCCTATTCAGTGTGAGAAAGTTTACCTCCTATTAAGATAAAATACAAATGCTGGGAGGCCAAGGTGGGTGGATTGCCTAAGCTCATGGGTTCCAGACCAGCCTGAGCAGGAGTGAGACCCCATCTCTGCAAACAGCAGGGTGGGTTGGCCAGTGCTGTAGTCCCAGCTACTTAGGAGTCTGGGGCTAGACGGATCAATTGAGCCCAAGAGTTAGGGGTTGCTGTGAGCTATGACACCATAGCACGGTACTGAAGGCAACAAAGTGAGGCTCAGTCTCAGGAAAAAAAAAAAAAAGATAAAATTCAAGTGTTATCTTCCTGAAGTTTTCCTTTATAGTTAGTAAAAAAATTTTCTTATTAATGTGTTTCACTGATAGGTTGTTGCTCTGTTTTTCCACTGTCCATGTTCTGTGTTTACTGTACTTGCTTATGCCTATGGCTGCCTCTCAGCTAGAAGTGAAGTCCTTGAAGGTACGGATCCTGTCTTGGTGATTTTTGTGTCCTTTGTAACACCAACTTCATGTGTTCTATATAACAGAGTCTCAACATGTGGTTGAATTGTACTGGATCCTGGTGAAATAGAATAAAAGGGTTAAAAGGGAAGTTGGTTCTTGTTCTCTTAGCCTCTGTGTGAGTTCAGTCCTCTTCTCCTTTTTCTGTTACTCCTCGCAGCTTCAGTGATGATGTAATCCTTGACCCATGTGAACTGGTGACAGAAGAGAGCGATAGCATGTGAAGTGATTTGACCTATGGCAGTCTCTGAGCCAATGTTTTGTCTATACCTGTCCTCAGAGGCTATCCAACTGTTATATTTCATTTTTAATAATTCAGTCAAGAGTGTGAAATGTTTGCTGTTCAGATTTTCAATAGGTAGTCTGAAGACCTTCTTGAGAGCTTTAAATAGTATTGCAGAAAAGAATACTGGAATCAAGAAGAATAAATACATTAGATAGCTAAAGGAAAACATACAGTTGTAAGATAATATCTGAAAAATAGCATAGGGAGTCTAAACATATAATTTCCAGCATATTAAAGAATACTTTTTTAGGAAAAAAGAATTAATAGTCACTAAAATTATAGCACTAAGAAAGTTTATTTAAAAAGCTTCATTTACTATTTTAGTGCATCTTTTAGTTCAGACATGACTGCTTCAGAATCACAGTGACTTTTGCACACTATCTTATAATTTTAAAAATTATTTAAAATCATATTACAAATTATAAAATCTTAGCACTAGAGTTTTCAGAAGTAAATGTTAAAGTGCATTGTAGGTGGTGAAATATTCCACTGGAGCAGTTTATTATTGCATTAATAAAAAGGCCAAAACATTTGATTATTCTGACCTTGTTTTGTTTGAACCATAATCTTCTCAAATACATGAAGCATATTTTAGAATCTAGCCTTACAGTGACCTTTTGGGTCTTGAGTGCCTTCAGACTCTGGTGACCATCTAGATGTCCCATCTTATGCCTGTAGTATAGGAATGTGCCATAGAAACATCTGAAATAAAATATGTATTAGAAGATACCTATTGGTTTTGTGTTAGTGTTTGAAGATCTTAGACATATAAATGTTTAGTCACTCATTCTGCTGTATGAATTGACTCTGCTCTCCCTGGGGTATTAGTAAGGTAAACCTTATAAATAAAATTATCATCAAAAGACTTAACTTCTTTCCCAGGTTTAGTAAACTAGAGGTCACTAAAAATATGAAGTTTCTTGTTTTTTGCCACATTTAGACAAGATTATGAAAAGGTAACAGTAATAATTAATAAGGCCCATTTATAATATTTTTAGGCCTAGAGAAAGAGTACAAATGGGGGGTTTAAGGTAGCAGATACTTATACAAGTTAAAAATCAAGCTAACATAATATTATTATTAAATGAGATATGTTGATACTCTATCACAAAAATAAACTTTGATGACAAATATACCTTCATACTGACCTTGAAGGCCAGTATCAAATTTAATACTCTTGGAGTCTCTGTGGACTGAGTATTTTTGTGCCTCCTGCAACATCCCCACTTCTTAACCCCTACTTTCATACCATTAGGTGCTGAAGCCTTCAGGAGGTGGTTTGTTGCAGCACAAGAGGGAGCCACAATGTGGTGGACTGAGAATTCCTCAAACAGGGACTTTTCCCTACTGCCTGGGGGCTGGAAGGCAAAGGGAAGAATAGTGCGATAAAGTCACAGACAAAGGTTCTTTCTTTTTTTTTTTTTTTTTTTGAGACAGCGTCTCACTATGTTACCCTGGGTTAGTGCTGTGGCCTCATAGCTTACGGCAACCTCCAACTCTTAGGCTTAAGCGATTCTCTTGCCTCAGCTTCCCAAGTAGCTGGGACTTACAAGCACCCACCACAATGCCTGGCTATTTTTTGGTTGCAGTTGTCATTGTTATTTAGCAGGCCCAGGCTAGGCTCGAACCCACCACCTTCGGTGTATGTGGCTAGTGCCCTACCCACTGAGCTATGGGCACTGAGCTGCACACAAAGCTTCTATCTAAAGATCCAGAGAGACAGACACCATATTGGCCTGTAGCGAGGCAGATAGGTGCTGCCTCAAACCAAATTCTCAAGAGCTTTTTCTTGGTGTTTGGGGGCCATGCATTTACAAAGTAAAAAAGTGTGAAGTTAACAGTCTCATGTTTCAATTAAACAGGTGGTCTTTTGTTCAAGGAAGGGGACTATCAGGTTGAGGACAGTGTAGCACTAAATCACTGGTCAAAGGACACTGTGGTAGTGTTTTAATGAGGGAGAGTTACCAGCCCACAGGTGAGATAGCTATGATTGAGGGTAATTGTCAGGTGCTTTCTAACTCTACTGACATCCAGACTCTGCTAAACTGCTGATTCCTATCTAAACATTTCCCAGACTTATCCCAGACTTTCCCAGTTTCTTATCTATTCTGCTGAACATTACAGTGGATCGCCCCCTTGGGCCTCAGTGATTAGATGATGAGGGTGGAACCTTCATAAATGAGATCAGTGCCCTTAAAAAAGAGACTCCCAGAGAGTTCCCTCACCCCTTGGACCATGTGAGGACACAGAAAGAAGATAGCCATCCGTCCGTTACCCCAGCAGCAGGCCTGCACCAGACAGGGAGACTACTAGTACCATGTGGTAGGACTTCCCAGCCTTTAGAATGGCGAGAAAGAAAAGTTTGTTCCTTAAGCAGCCCAGGGTATGGTATTCATATTGTAGCAGCCCAGATGGACTAAGACAGCATCCTTGTGGTTCTGTGTCAGAATTCAGTAGTACAGAGAAAGGTACCACTTGTCCTAACTCCTCTTCCCACTTCCAACCAGAGGCCTAGCCATGGTTTAAGCTTCCTCTTGACTTCAGGTTATTTGGGCAGGGAATTTCCATGTCCTGAGCCCCTAAAAGGACGAGGCGGGGCATGACTCTTCTTAGGTAAGGACTTTATGGGGTATGGCAAGAGAGAAGGGACTGAGAAAAGTGCTCTAAAGTGGGAAGGTAGGCTCGGCACCTGTAGCTCAAGTGGCTAGAGTGCCAGCCACATACACCAGAGCTGGCAGGTTCTGCCTGCCAAACAACACCAGCCTCAGCCTGCCAAACAACAATGACAGCTACAACCAAAAAATAGCCAGGTGTTATGGTGGGCACCTGTAGTCCCAGCTACTTGGGAGGCTGAGGCAAGAGAATTGCTTAAGCCCAAGAGTTGGAGGTTGCTGTGAGCTGTAACTCTACAGCACTTGACCCAGGGTGACAGCTTGAGACTGTCTCAAAACAAAAAGTAAAAAATAAAAATAAAGGTATATTATGGTGGGAATGTTTGTCCTATCCAAAACTCATGTTGAAATTTATTTGCTGTTGTAATAGTATTAAGAGGTTATTAGGCCATGGGGTCCACCGTTGGGGTTGGGATTGGTGCCATTATAAAAGGGCAAGTTCAGTTCCCGTAGCTCTCTTGGCCTTTCTCCCTTCCTTGCCATGTGAGGATCTAGTGTTTGCCTCTCCTCCAAAAGTTGCAGTATATAAAGTTATCTTGGAAGCAAAAAAACTGGGCTTTAACCTGCTGGCACCTTGTTTTTGGACTTCCTAGCCTCAGGAAGTGTCTCCCAGTGACCTGGAATCTCAGTGTTACAAATACATTTTATATTTGTGTGGTTTCGGATACATTTTAGCAAGTAGGCAAAGTTGCAAATGCGGAATCTGTGAATGATGAGGATGGATTGTTACTTACATTGGAGAACTTGCTGTGATGGCTCACCTCTCTCACCATACTCTGTTTTTTAAAAATGTTTTAAATTTTATTCAAAATATGTTTCCTTATACTATACCATTTGATTTACAAAACGTGTGGAAAGATTTTTTTTTTTTTTTTTGCAGTTTTTTGGCAGGGGGCTGGGTTTGAACCCACCACCACTGGCATATGGGGCATGCGATCTACTCTTTTGAGCCACAGGCGCCGCCCCTGGACAGATTTTTTATTAAGTAAACATTGAGTGTCTTTTATGGTCAAGCACTGTGCTAAGTGCTGTGGGTATCGTGAGTATGATGGCCTAATGTCCTTGTTCTCATAAATAGCTCATGTAGTTCAGCAAATTTTTCTTCAAATTTCAGATGAGGAAATTTGTATAGTTGAATAACTTTTCTAGGGTCACAAGACTCTAAATACAATCTTAATGTGAGGCTCAGGTGCTTTCATTAACCCCTCAATTGTATGCAAATTTGTCAGATTCTTAGAGGAGGTAGTAACTGAACAGTGTTGAGAAGGACTTTTCTCTGTATATTCCTGTGGCTTTGCTGCACACTTGACCTGTAAATTCGTGTCCCTGACATCCTACTCTTCCTCTTGTCTGACTGCTGTCTTGGATCCTCCACATCCATAGTTCCGCAGGACCACAGTGCTTTCCTCACTACCAGTCTCCCTGCCTACCCTCCTACTCATTCTATCTTCCTATCAGGCTAGACATTTTATCTTTGAAACAAAAATATGATTACCAGTGTGTCCCTGTCATGCAAATAATGTTCTAAGTAGGGATGAGTCCATATTTCTTAGAGTACTAAAAAGCACCTTTATGATTTGTCTGTCTAGCTTTTCGACTTCATCTCCCGTTATTTTTCCCTATTCAACCATTCCTTCACACATTCTTAATCTGGCTTACAACTGTGCTGTTCATAACTCCAATGTTCATTTTAGTCCTTTCCTGTCTTGTACTTGCTGTTTCTCTCCCTGGAATGCCCTTTCCCTTCACTCGTCTATAAGACTCTTATTCATCCTTCAAACCCTGGCCAAACATAGGCCTTGTCTTTTTTTCTTTTTTTTCTTTTTTCTTTTTTTTTTTTTTTTTTTACAGATAGAGTCTCACTTTGTCGCCCTCGGTAGAGTGCTGTAAGCGTCACAGCTGATAGCAACCTCCAGCTCTTGGACTTAGGTGATTGTCTTGCCTCGGCCTCCCAAGTAGCTGAGACTATAGGCACCCACCACAATGCCCGGCTTTTTTTTTTTCAGTTTGGCCAGGGCTGGGTTCGAACCTGCCACTCTTGGTATATGGGGTTGGTGCCCTACCCACTGAGCCACAGGCACCACCCAAAGGTTGCCTTTCTTATAAAACCTTCTCTGCTTTACTCTAAGTGGGTAACTTTTTCATGCTGTCATCTTTTCTTAGTACCTCATCCTTCCCATTGCATTATAATTGTTTACATGCCCACTCTTTCCTCAAGGGTAGGGACTCTGTTTTACTTACAAATGTATCCTCATTGGCTGGCGCAGTATCTGGCTTGTGAAAGGTGATAAATAAGTATTTTTAGATAGATAAGCACATTTTTGAACTGCCAGTTTTACACATGATTATATTTTTTTTAAATTGCAAAACCTTAAAAACGTTAAAACATATTTACAAAATCATTTTGTTGCATAAAACGGTGAATGAATTGTTGACTGCTTCTTAAAAAGGCGATATTTTGCTAAGCATTAGGTGGCAGTAGTGTGTTGTACTTAACTTTTTTTTTTACCTTTGTTATTTATTTTCAGTTTTTGTAATCTTAATGTGATGTCAAAGTGTTAAAGGACACAATTATGGTACTCAGATACCTTTTTGTCACATCTTGTTTCAAGCAAGTATGCATTACATTGAAAATAAAGCAAAGCAGAACAAGAAAATCCAGCCATGCCAGTCTGTGTGTCTCTCTCTCTGGCCTGTGCAAACTGCATTCAGAATCATTGGAGAATTACACCTGCATCATCCTCACAGCACTTCCTCACCAACTGTTTAATGGCTCCCTCATAAGAACAGTGATTTGAAATAATGAAAACCAAACATTATCTCAGAGGATATGTGTTTTCTTGGTAACCCAAGAAGCTTACTTAGGCCTTTATTTCAAAATAGTTTATTAAGGTTGTTTATGGCTATTAAATGCTTTCTTTTTTCTTTCTTTCTTTTTTTTTTTTTTTCTTATCATTTTTGCTGATATTAAGGTTACCTGTTTTGTTTATTGAGTTTCATTTTAGGTGAATTTCTTTCATAATTAGGTAGTTAGAATTAAGGATTGTCACATCCAGGGTCATGCGTTTAATTCCATCATTAATTTTAAGCACTTACATAAGAGAATGTCAATGCTTTTACTATACATTTCGTTGCCATTATGATTTCTTACAGCTTATAAAGTTAAATTGATAGAAATTTTGTTTTATTTAAGGAAAATTTGTGCATTTTAGGTCCATGGAACATTTATGCAAATAAAAGAAATAGATGACTTATAGGAAACAGTTTTAGTGTTTATTCAAACATGAGACAGGTAAAGCTAATCTGTGACATTTTCTTACTCATTCCTACTTTCTTTCTTTTCTATCTCAGGGGTAAAGCACTTGAGGGAATTAAAAGCCACTGCACTAGGATCATTAATATGGCAGAATGATCAGTTAATAGAAAAGGAACATGAAAGTGTTGACAGAACATTCTACCTAATTAGTACCAATGGCCATGGTTACCACAGAGCAGAGTTCCAAGTGGGTGTAGAAGAGCTCTTCTGTAAGATCTATATTTGTACATTACCACTCTTATTTAATAGGGATGACTTTAGTTTGCCATCAGTTTCTTTTAAGTTCTTAATTATATAAAAACTGTGTCTTCCTCGAACCCATGGAGAGGTGAAGTAAGCAGTGCCCTTCTGCTAATTATCATTTGGGGAGATAGGAGGCAGAGTGTTATCTTGGAATCTGTCTGTAGCTCATGTTGAGTATGCCATCAAAGACATATTTGATTGGTTGGGGGGTAGAATGGTCTAACTTTGCACTTGAAATAAATATTAGGTAATATTTAATTTGGTCTTAAAGGCAATTAAGGTGATAGTGACATTTAGCAGAAGTTTTAAAAACATGCTTAGAAGACCACTGCACAATATTGAAAACACTTCATAGCTATGTGCAGTCATACAGGAACAAGAATTGTGCTACACTTGCATACATTCAAGAGAGGAAAAAAGCATGTTACTAGTAAAGGGAATTGGTACAAAATTTTATTTTAGAGTTAGTAAATCTCACAATTTAAGGGATATTATAGAGGTCAGTTTGGCTTTGAAAGGTTTTGTTATGGATTGAATTCAACCACATATCTTTCTACCTTTTACGTTTGTTTCTTCGTTTCGGTGAATCTAATTCCTACAGGTCTGACTCTTAAGTCTTTATTTGAAAGCATCCATACCTCCTGTAAATATTGCACGTCTTGGTTTTCCTTTAGTCTCTTCTCTCTTTTCTTTACCCTTCCTTTCCTCTTCTTATTCTTCCTCATCTTCTGTCCCCTCATCCTCCAACTCCCACCACTTCCCTGTCTTGCCTTTGCTCTGCCTGCCTCTTTCATCCTCCTGCTCACCCTCTTGTCTTCTTCTTTTTTTTTTTTTTTTTCTTCATTTTCTCCTTCTTCTTAGGGCTACCAGTATTTTCAGAATGAGTCTCTTAAGTCAATCAAGGTGATAGTGACACTTAGCAGAAGTTTTAAAAATACACTCAGAAGACCAAGTGGTCTCTTAAAAAGCATTAATGGTGTTAAAATGGTTCATTGGGAGAATGAAGGCAAACTAGCAATTCTGGTAGATTGAAGGTACATATATTTCTTCTTATTCTGTCAGTGTGGCTGGCCATGTAATCCCGCTGAAGCCTCACTTTAAGGCTCTCTCTGAGGATGATGGGACTATGTAGGATTCTATTACAAATAATTCTATTATAAATAAGTTAATAGGACTATTCGCAGTGATTCCTTAGTTTAATAAGGTCTGCTGTTATGTGTGGAGCCAAATTGTGAGTGCTGGGGAGGATTTTGCTTTTGAATATATAAAATCATGCATTGCTTCATGGCAGGAATATGTTCTGAGAAATGAGTCTTTAGGTGATTTGATCCTTGTGCAAACACTGTAAGAGTGAACTTACACAAGCTATCTATATATAGAGGGTACAGCCTACTACATATCTAGGCAATGTAGTATAGTGGTTAGGCCACAAACTTATATAATATGGAATTGTACTGAATACTGGAGTGTACTTGCGCATCTAAACATATCTACACATGGAAAGATACAATAAAAATGCACCTTGAAAGGTAAGAAGTGGTACACCTCTATAGGGCACTTACTACAAATGGAGCTTGCAGGGCTGAAAGTTGCTCTAGGTGAGTCAGTGAGTGAACGGTGAATGAAGGTTAAGAGCTAGGACATTACTGTACACAATTGTAGTCTTTATAAACACTATACATTTAAGCTACACTAAATTTATAATTTTTTTTCAATAATAACTTTTTTACTTTATAAAGTTTATGAAGTAGGTTTGCTTACACCAGCATTATTACCACAAACATGAGTAGTGCATTGATTGTGCTATGGTATTATGACAGCTGTGCCATCACTAGGCAATAGGAACTTTTCAGCTCCATTCTAATCTTTTGGGACTGGGAGGTATGTAGTGCATCATTGACTGAAGCATCATTCTGTGGCACATAACTATACTCTTTTTTAAGTTCCTAAATATTTACTAGCATTCCCACAGGAACTAAGAAGGGTACATTTTTATAGATACTTAAAAATCACAAATGTTCTTTTCAGTGAATTAATATATATATGTATGTGTGGGGGTAATTGTGTATCACTCCCAGGCAAAATATGAAGACTCACAGAGACAGGAAGTAGTTGTTGAGGAACAGAAAGGGGATTATGAATGAATGGTGGTAAGTATACACAGTGGGTGATGAAAATGTTCTGAACTATACTGATAGTGGTTACACAACTCTCACTGAATTGCATACCTTAAAAGGGTCAATTTCACAACATGTGAGTCGTATCCCAATAAACCTGGTATTTAGAAAAATAAAAGTTACACCTATAAGATTTGATGGTTTGGGAAAAAAATAAAAATCCACATTTGTATCTAAAAACCCAATGATTTTCGTACCTGAGAGTAGTTACATTAATGTTTATTCTTAATTTCACTTAAATGCATAAATTAATGTAATATGAGTTCTACTCTATAGGGTCAATTGTGACTTAGTTGCATAAATTCTTTTTTGACTCTAAAAACAGTGTTTTAACTTACGACGTATTTGAATAGCAGTTGATATTTTGTCTTTCAGTTTCTTTAAATATAAAACAAAATTTTGTTTAAAAGACCAGCTAATTACAAGATGCTAATAAACAAGTAATTCTGCATTTAACAAAACAGATATAGAACAATATATGCTTTTGGCTCTCTAGTATTTTTTTTTTTCTTTTTTGAGACAAAGTCTTACTTTGTCGCCCTTGGTAGAGTGTTGTGGCATCACAGCTCACAGCAACCTCCAGCTCTTGGGCTTAGGCGATTCTCTTGCCTCAGCCTCCCAAGTAGCTGGGACTACAGGTGCCTGCCACAACGCCCAGCTACTTTTTGTTGCAGTTTGGTCGGGGCCAGGTTTGAACTTGCCACCCTCGGCATATGGGGCCAGTGCCCTACTCACCAGCCACAGGCGCCGCCCAATATATGCTTTTGGGCAGGTTGGAGATATTGTCCAGGCTAGACAAAGAACCTCTGGGCTTAAGTCCTCTCATCTCAGCCCCCTAAGTAGGTGAGACTATCTGTGCAGCATAGTGCCAGGCTGGAATTTCTAGTTTTCAAAAGTGGTGAAAGCTTAGGTTTTGATGTAAATGATGGTGACATCTGTTCTAATTGATAATCCCAAGACAGTATCTCCCTACCCCCCTGTGTTATATTAATAAGTTTGGGGAGATAATAATAATTGCCAACTCTAGTAAGCAGGACCAAGTAGGAAGACCTACCTGCTCCTGAAGAATATTAGACAAGATGATTCTATGCCCTTTTCCATTCTATTTATCCATTTCCTTCCCATGTAGAGATACTTCCACAGGGGGATATTTTGGAAATCTGTTGAAATGCAAAATGGCAAAGGGAAACTTTTCTCCCCCAGTCCTAGTTCTTTACCAGTTGGCTAAGAGATTCCATCTGTATTCTTTCCTTCTAGAAATCTCAGGGACCCAGTGGTGGGGAGTACGCATACCTGTGGCCTCACTCCTTCCAGCCACTCTTGATTCCTGCTTTCTGGTGGTTAGTGGCAGTGAGACACCTCAGCAGAGTGGACCTGAGAAGCAAAAATTGAGGCTTCCTATGTGGAAAGAGAGCAAGTCCTAGGAACTGATCCCTGGCCCCATCAGCAGCTGGTCAGCATCCCAGACCATCAGTGCACTTCTGCACTGCCATGTCTTTTGGTATCTGGGAGAAGTTTTGAGGGAGAATTGGAAGAGAAAGGCACAAGCAATGCTTGAGAAGCTGCACATGAGAGAAGTATATCAAAAGGGGAAGGTTTAAGCAGGTTGGTAAGGGGCAAAACACATAAACCATTTTTCCTCTGTTCTTAAAACCCAGACTTCCAAGACAAGATGTATTTGGGATTTTCCCCACATGCCCAGCAAGCACACAGTGACACTATGTACCTGTAGATACACCTCCACAGGTGAGGGCCCAGTCTCACATGACTGCCCGCCTTTCACGTCCCATGTCAATCACAAACCCCCCGTTATTTTACCTGTACTTCTAGCTGATCTGCTAGAAATGCAATTCAGTTCAATTCTGACACTATGTACCTGGAGACAGTGTCAGATTCCACAAGTGAAGGTCCAGTCCCACATGACTGCCCTCCCCCATTTCCCATGCCAATTGCATATTCCCTAAGATTGTTTTGCCTATACTTCTAACCAACCAGCTATAAATTGAGATGTCCATGACCTCCTCCTTGAGTGCAGTTAATTTGCTAGAGTGGCTCATGGGACTCAGGAAAACACATTCATCATTTTATTATAAAAGGTATTAGAAAGGATCAAGTATGAAGGAAGGAGTGAGGAGCTTCCATGCCCTCTTTGAGTTCACCACCCTCCAGGAAACTCCCTGTGTTCAGCTATCAGGAAGCTCTCAGAACCCAGTCTTTCAGATTTTTATGGAACCTCCATTTCAGAAGTGTGATTGATTGTATCATGAGTAAGAATTACTGATTTTTGTGAAATATTTTAATAGAACCTATATTTAATACTTTGTTAACTCAAAAGCACTTCTTCATGAAGAAAAACGTTGGGAAATGCTATTCTGGTCAGATATGGTGGTGAGATTTACTAATGGCTAATTATTCATATAATTCTCTCAAATTGACTTTTCTCATTTTACAGCAGATGTTCAAAGAAAGGAGTTTTTATTATCTTTAGAGGTGATGAGTGTCTCAAAATATATTGATGACTGGACTTGTAAAAGTATGAGAATCCTAAGTAAAATGATTGATAATCAGCTTTTAGTCAGTGTTTATGTGTGTGCTACACTTTGAAGTTTCTTTGTGGTATTTCTGCATTATAATCTGTTTGGAATGTGTATCCACTGTGATATCATGGAAATTTGACAGTGGTCATATTGGGGTTTGGCAAGATAGTTCTTTAATGGGATTCTCCCTGGAATCATTGGAACAAAAACACCACCCACCTCGCTTTATGGTGAAACAATGATAAGATCTGTTGTTGTTGTTGTTAACGATACTTTTTCCTCCTCTGGATAGTACAAAACTGATGTGTGAAACATTAACAATTTCCAGAAGACTAGAAAGTAGAGAAAGAGGCATTAGAAAAAAAAAAATTTTTTTTAAAGGACATGGCCTTGTCCATATTTAAGTCTCACAGCCATAAATACTGTCTTAGCCAGTTTGGTGCTGATGTAACAGATTACCACAGACTGGATAGTTTATAATAAGCAAAAATTTATTGGCTCACAGTTCTGTAAGGGAAGTCCAAGATTGAGAGGCTGGCATCTGTCAAGGGCTTTCTTGCTGCACCACCCTTTGTCTGAAGTCTGAAGGGCAGGGTGTGAGGTGGGTGAGTGCGCATGCAAAAGGCCTCAGATCTTGCCCTTCTGTAGGGAACCTACTTCTGAAATAACAGCATTAATCTATTTATGAAGACAGAACAGTCATGGCCCAGTAACCTCTCTAAGGCCCCTCTTCCTGATACCATCGCAGTGCCAGTCAAATTTCATCATGAGTTTTGGAGAGGACAAACACTCAAATCATAGCAGCTATCAATCCAGTTTTTTCTAGTATACTCTTTGTGAATGCATTCCTCTTAGTGTGTATTTGCCCTGTTTCTTGTTCCTCAGGATGAAAAGGATGACCATTGGGGAAGTACATTCCCATCTCATGTTCATAGTGTCACCTAATAGAATGGTATAGTAAATACTTGTTCACTAGGAAAAAGCAGGTGTGAGAGAAAAGACACAAAAGTGCAGAATTTCAGATTAAACCTAAACTTTGTTCTCCTGTTTGGTATATTTAGATTTTGTGCTTTGGGGGAAAATATTACAGATGTAAGTTAAATACACAACTATTTATAGAGGATCCTTATGCAAAGAAGTACTGTGTTTATCTCTGCATAGATACAGATACATTTAATGTAATGTTTCTATTCTCTGTTTATCTAATACTTACAATAGATAAATTTGGACTGGTAGGTTGGGGGGTTTATTAGAGGACTTTACTTGTAAGGATAAAGAATATCACAATAATTAATTATGCATTAAGTTTCAATTTTAAATTTATGAGCTGGGGAATCTCATGGTTAGAGTTACAGGTTAAGGCAAGTGACTTTGGAAGCAGGTGAAGTGGATTGGGAAACTGTTGAGAAGATGAACTTAGGAGAGCAGGTAGAAGCTAATATTGGGAATAGAAAGGACACTGTGTAAGCAGAATCCTGTGATCCTAGATTTGGCAGTTCATGTGGTGAGGGGAGAAGAGATTACCGTAATATTTGTAGCCTGGATTATCAGGAAAAAATTTTCCCCTCTCATTCATTCATTCATTCAGCGTTTATGGAGCACGCTGGTGATTTCAACAGAATAAGCTATTCAGTAGAAGGAGGAACTAATTTTAGACTCTGGATAATAAAGTGGATATTTAACATGTTCAACTTGGTAATGCTGACAAGATAGCTTTTAGAAGATATTTTGATGTTTGGTTTTAGAATTTAAGAAAGTTTAAAACTAGAGAAAGCAAGCTAGCGTGTTAATAATGGTTCTAAATTCATCTTTAAGAAAGACGAGAATCAAAGGACTGTATTTGCAGGGGCCATGTTGATTGATTTTAGGATCAGCCCATTTGAGGATTTTCATTTAATCATATTTGCCCACAGCTCTTTTTGTTACTATGTATAAAGGATTAATGTATGTGGATGGTTTACCATAAAACTGTCTTACAGGCCAGGCATCGTGGCTCATGCCTATAATCCTAGCTCTAGGAGGCCAAGATGGGCAGAATACTTGAACTCAGGAGCTCGAGACCAGCCTGAGCAAGAGTAAGACCCCTGCCTTTACTAAAAATAGAAAAATTAGCCAGGTGTTGTGCACGCACCTGTAGTCCCAGCTACTAAGGAAGCTGAGGCATGAGGATCACTTGAGTTCAAGAGTTTGAGGTTGCCGTAATCTGATGACAACATGGCACTCAACCCCCAGGACTACAGAGTGAGACTCTGTCTCACAAAAAAACAAACAATCCCCCCCCCCCAAACAACTCTGTTACACATGTACTTTAAAGAAATACCATTTCATTTCAACTTTGTATATTTCTTAGCCCGATGAAAAGGTCATTTTGAAACTAATGTATATTTAACTTTTCACTAAAATCTTTTAGAAATTGTTAGAATTTTTATACTGTTTTGTAATATTCTATTTTCATGATTTATACATACTTCATTGAAAAACATTTGTCTCTGTGCTAAACCTATCAGTGGACACTGTAGTGTTTGGTAGCTGAAACCTAATACAAATTATGTCACTTCGGTTAAAAAAAAAAAAAAGTCAACAGGTTAAAGTATCACTGTCATATTGTTCAATTTCATCAGCTTCTTCTTCAATAATCCTTGATATTAGTATAACCAATGGAATGAAAGAGTGACATTTATGTTTAGTAGACAAAAGGTATCAAAATATTTCTGACTTGGAAGACAATGTAATTTTCCTTGTGGTGTTACAAGTTAACATAATTGAACAATTATCACTCGTTCAGCATTTATTATCTCTTTTTGCTATTTTCCTTATACATATTTGGAGAGGGATACATCTGTCATGGAAAAATCCTTATGAAGTGTTAATTTTCTGACTTGCATTTAAATTCCATGTTTTAAAGCAGTAGAAGCTAACAATGTTCTTCTCAAACTTTAGTATACCTAATAATTGCCTGGTGGTTTTAGCAAAACATAGATTCTGGAGTCTTGCTCTGAAATTTTTGGATGGGATCCAAGAATCAGTATTTTTAAAATGCTTTCAGGTAAGGTTGATGCTGTAAATTGAAGACCATGTTTTGAGTAGTGCTAGGATGGTACATCATGAGAGTCACTCAAGATCTAGTAATTTAGAAAGCACTTGGACTTAATATGTATGTAGAGAGAATTTAAAATCAAAATACAGCATTCCATATTGCATAGTCCATTGCCATAAAATCTCAGCTAATGAGAATTAATATTTCATAATTAAAGTATTAGTTATCAATTAGAAAATTACTCATTTAGGAAACAGATAATGTATACCAATCCTGATAAAAATTACATCATTTTCGGTATTATCTTTTATAGTATTACCCTCTATTTTTATATTGAAACAGTTTCTTAATTTTTTCTGGTAGTTTTTCTTACTCTGCTTAAATGACTTGGAAATTTAAAGAATATAAATTTAACTAAACCATTTATGTAATTGAAAATTGAAAAATTTTGTAATTTACAAATATAAGTTACTGAGATCTTAACATTGTAAGTAAGTGTCATTTGAGAGTAGTAAATAAGTTAGCAAAAACTTTGGAAATAGACACTCTTTGTACGGATAATGATCACATAGAAATGCTGTCACTTCTAGTATTTTTATTATTGTGACTTATTTATGGTATTTTAATTTTGGATGTTCTTTGGCTTTCGACTCAGCAACACTTAACTTTTTCTTTTCTTTAAGAGACAGAGTCTCACTGTCACCAAGCCTATAGTGCAGTTTGCAGTCATAGCTCATTGCAACCTCATACTTCTGGCTCAAGTGATCCTCCCGCTTTGGCCTCCCAAGTAGCTGGAGAACAGACACATGCCACCAACCATTCCCAGCTATTTATTTACTTATTTATTTAGTTGAGATGGAGTCTTGCTGTGTTGTTCAAGCTGATATTGAACCTCTGGCCTCAAGTGCCTTTGCTTTGACTTCCCCAGGTGTTTGGATGATTGGTATGAGCCACCACACTCACCCAACACTTAAATTTTTTAAATGTTTTTAAGTTATTAGAGTCAAATCTGAGTTGGCAGATTTATTCAAAAGTAATAAAAGTATATTTCCATAAATTAGTCGGTTCAAATTTATTACTAATTAGTGTGAGTTTTTTCATTGACTTCCTCTGTTTTTATTGTACTTTTCTATTAATATTGAAAGAATTTTTTCATTTTTCCTTTGATTTAGAAAGATTTGCTAAATTTCCTTTATTTAAACGTAGCTGAAGATGCAATTCTGAGATATGGTCAACATATAATGAAACATGCATAGGTCTTAAGAGTTTGGTGAGTTTTTCTGTAACCACCACCCCAGACAAGCTATAGAACATGTCCATTCCTCCAAAAAGTTCATTTGTACCCTCACATTAATCTGAAATTTTAAAAAAGAAAAAAACTCATAAAGTTCCTTTGTGCCCCCTCCCTTAGCTCCCAGCCCCTCTTCTCACCTGGAAACCAACTTTGATTTCTATCAGAGTAGATTCAATTTTCCTAAATTTGGACTTCGCACCAATGTAATCATACAGTATATGCTGATTTTGTTCTTGCTTGCTTCTGTTTAACGTACAATTTTAGATACTCATGTGTTATTGGGTGTACTATAGTTTTTTCTCTTTTATTATTGAGTCATATTTCAGCAGTGATCAATACGTAGTACTGTAATAAAGAGTCTAGAAACAGACCATACATGTGGTCAGTTGAATTTCAACAAACGTGACAAAAGAATTCAATGAGGAAAGTATATAACAAATTGTTTTGAAACAACTGAATATCCATGTGGGAAAAAAAAAGATAACCTCAATCCTTACGTTATTCTATGCATAAAAATTAATTTCCTGAGAAAAACCCAATAGTCCATTTTATAATGATTTCTGCAGCCAGGCACATTTTGTAACATAAGCTTCCAAATGTGCGTGGTTTGGGTTCTTCCTTTTTCATGTCCGGCTTGTCTGCATGTACTTATTTCTATTTATGTTAGTCATCCTCTCTAGGTAAATTGTCCATGAGACCAATGATTCCATGAGCAAATTATCCAGAAAATGCTGTCTTTGCGCGTTGTGACAGATCAAGTCACTGGTGAATTTAAAGCTACTCCAGTGGTCTAATTAACCTGGCAGTTGTCTCCTGTGCCCAACACTGTTGTCTCATTGCCTCGGCATCTTCGTTTTCATCTTCTCATTACCTTCTCTCAACTAAAGCTGAGATTTACAATTTTTTTTTTTTTTTTACCTACCTCAATATTCAACTCTCTCTTCACCACTCCTCCCTATTTTTGATTGGCAGTATCATCCAGATAAACAAAGTACAGATGTACCAGCAGGAACAGCAGAAAAATGTATACAGAAGTTCATCGAAATTGATCAGGCATGGAAAATTCTAGGGAATGAAGAGACGAAAAAGGAATACGACCTGCAGCGGCGTGGTAGGTACTTTTGAGGAGCCAAGCACATCAGCAACTCTTTGAACCACAGTGTGCAGCCGTTGCCGGGTTTCCCGGCGTTTGCACCTGGTTATCATTGTTGCCTTTACTCCTCCCTTCCATCGCTGTTTTTAATTATGCCCTGTTCTTAGTAGTCATGACTGTGTATCCATTGAGAAGTTAACAAAACTACTAGGATATGGCTTCTTGTGAAGCCTTGAAAGCTATTTTTATAACTATTGAAAAATGTTTAATTACACATCCCTAATTAATACACTTTGTATGTTTAAAACTTTCTGTTACATTTAATTAAGGAGTAGGGCACCAGCCCCATATACTGGAGGTGGCGGTTTCAAACCTGGCCCCTGCCAAAAACTGTAAAAAATAAAATAAAATTTTTTAATTGTAGTACTTTTAGGACTGTTTGCTGTATAAATGGCCAAGTAAATAAAGATGCTGCTTAGGGTAATAACGTAAAGCTTTCTCCTGTCTTTAAGTTTATTTTAGGCTAAGTTTTACGATTATCTCCTGGAAAATCTGTTCCTTATGAGATTATTATGAATGACATTTAGGGAAGGCACATTATTGAGCAGTTTTAAAAGTTATTTCTTCTATGCTTTTTGGAAAATAGCTTGTTTCAACAGTGACAAGCTGTTGTGAGAAAGAAAGGGAGAAATGTAGGTCAGGTTTGTCACACATGGACTGCAGTTACACGAAGTGATAGGCTGTCTTTCAGCACTGGCCTTGGGACAGGAGTCCCTCAGCCTTCTATTTGAACCTTCAATATGTACCCCACATGCTAATGGGGGGAGTCAATAATCAGTTACAGCCTGTGGGGAAAACACTCAATTGCTCTCTCCAATAGCACATCAGGCTCAGCACTGATAGGACATGTTGATAAAAGCTCACTGTCTGTATAGTTGATTGTTGAATCCCCTTTCATGCCCTACACTGGCACACAATCAAACCTCTTTAAATGACTTTAAGGCTTCTAATACTGAGTTCATGAAGGTTTGATTTGAGGAGCAGGGCTTTATTTTTAAAACAGCATCATAGGATAAAGCCAATGATATTGTAGAACATTTATTTTCAGATGGAGTTGTACCAATAAAATTAAGTATTTCTTCTAGGTTATGTGTGATACTTTTGTGTGAAAGAACTTAATGAACTTGTTTATGTACCAGAGTATTTTAATAATGACCTATTCATAGTTGATGAGCTTTTTTAAAAAAATATTAAGCTTTGTATGCCTTTACAAATAATTTGCATTAATTTTCAAATATGTCTTGGATATTGGGTTCTACTTCTATTTGGTGTATATATGAGCATCTTTCTAATGTGTTTCTTCTAAAATGTTTTTGTACTTCTAGTAAAAGAATGTAGAGGTGGCTTCATTTGGTGGTAAACTCTGCCCATAGGTACATCTTTATAACCTTAGTTCAGATGACATGATTTCTGTGAAAGTATTAAAACTAATACACATGAATATGTTGTGTGTCAGAAGAATCTGTGTTCCTAAAAAGAACCAAGCTCTACTGGAAGTGATTTTCTCATGATATTTTTTTCCCACATCTTTACTTTTCTATACGGGGTGCCACTTTGCTTAAGACAAGAATAATTCACAGAGAACTATACCCCAAAGAGTGTAGGGTATGTACTTTGAGTGTCACTCTGCATTTTTGCCACTCCACAGCCTGTGTGCTATTAAGAATATATCAGTGAAATTGACTAGAAGCCTGCTAAAGTGAAAGGTAGGGAGGGATCAGGAGTCATAAAATATTCTCTGTTAAGCTATAGAGTGGAATACACTAGAAATGGAAAGTAATAGGAAACCGGGTTAAAAGTGAGCATAGAACTGCACGAAGGGAGCATTAAGATATATTAGAAGAACAAATAAATCAACAAATTCAAGCCTTTCTCATTGTCTTTGAGAAGTCCTTGGAACTGTGGATTTCCTTTGATCTTTGAGTCCTACGTTTAAAGCTCTTAATGGAAGCACCTGTGGCCTACTTTATCACCGGGGACTACTGTAGGTCATTGATGAGGGCACAGTTTAGACAAACCAAATACAGTAAGAGTTGGGCCCGATTTGTGATTTCAGATAAATATGTTGGCATTTATATCTGTTTGCTCTGCAAGTTTTTCAGGTGGTCAATTACTGAGTTGAGTTTTTCTTGAAGGACAGTTGAAATATAACTTTTCACGACTCTTTAGTACCTGGGATGTGAGTACTAAATATTTACTTCTTTTCCAGAGGCTCCAAATAGAGTGCTTTGTTTCAGTTTTTAATGGAGATTGGCTTGTGTAGATAAGAAAGAGAAATATCTCTTATCCAAATATAACTTGTTGTTTTAAAATCTTTCATACCATAAAATTTATTTATTTTGAATACTGTTATTAAATTTTTCTTCTTGATTCAGAAGTGGCTCTTCAGATACAGGAAATGAACTTGAACTTCTAACAGTGAGGATTTAGATTTGAAAAAAGGGAAACCTTGAGAGTATAATTTGTTAAAGACCAGGAGAGAGTGAGTTTGTTATAACCAGGTCAAAGCACTCTTCTGGATCACACCCTCCCCTCCTCCCCGCCCCCCACCATGGAAGTAGCTGTGTTAACAAAAGTCTCTTTATATGCGGTGATAGTTCATTGTAGAACTTTCTTTTCTTATTGTGTGCTTTAAATATGTTTGTTTCTTGCGCCCCATTAAGTTGCAGTATAAAATAAATTGGAGAGCTCTGTTAGGAGGTGTTTCATTGGCTAATCTTGAATGCATTATCTTATTTCATAGCTCAAAGTTGGTGTCTGTTGTAAGAAAAGCCTCTTCAATATTGCCTACAGATAAATATTTATTCTAAAAGATAATTCAAAGGAGCGCTTGGCATCCATATTTCTGTGCTTTTCAAAAGACATTATTAAGTGACTTTAATAAAGAAAAATAGTCTAGATCAGATAACCTAAAACCCATCCATTTTTTCCTCTTTCACTTCTACTCTGTATTCTTAGTTGACATTTTAGGGCAATGTTGTTCATGTCAGAGAAAAGCAAATCTAAGAAAAGGATGAGTAACAATCAGTTCCTACAGATTGTACACTCTGAGAGCAAGTTAACTAGTGAATTTAATCAATTGGTTTCAGTTGGCTTATTTACCTTATTGTTTCTAAAGATGCTTCCAAAGGCTAGCTGCAGTGTTCCCCTGAAAAGTATGCAGTTATTTAAGACCAGGTTTTGCATTTCAACCAAATGAACACTTTGGAAAACCATTACAGGATTTGTAGAATGTTTATATGTAAACATGTTTGGTGCCTTTATAAATCTTATGAAGCCATTTTCTTATACTAAACAGATTAAAAACACATCAGAGTATATCATGGGAAAACAATAGGGATCTTGATTCAACAGTTTGCAACATGACAGTCACACAGATCTCTGTCTCAGTGGCTCTGTAGAATGACACAGCTTATGAGTTAAGTTGCTTCTCTGACCTGAAGAGTAAAAAATCTTTAAATAAAGTAAATCAGATTAAGTAATATTTAAAAAATTAAGTGGGTTGTGTTTGGAATCCTGGTTGATACATATATTTTATATTAAGATATATCTTGGTTCCTTCTTAGTTATGTTGGCGATGAGGAATCTTCACTCAGTTGACCAAGTCAGAACAGCCTAGTTCAAAAGGGGGTCAGCCCAGACATTGTGAGTGTGCCTTTGCTCAAGGCTAATCAGCTACTTGCCTCGGCTAGGTACAGGTGGTCATTTCTGGTGTTCTTGGTCCCTTTGTTAGGATAAAAATTTGGGAATGGAAGATAAGCAAATAAATATTGGACAAAATGAGGAACATAGCTTAAAATCCCACCAACATTTGTGTATAAGATAATTAAATCAATGTGTAATTTCTTAAAATGCGAATCCTTGAAAAGCATGCTATAGACTGATTAACTCCATAAGAAGGGAAAGTAATATACTTTTAAATGTAGAAAATATGAATTTGGTTTAAATATTAGGAGTAATGACTTAACGTCTGAGGTTTGTGTATATTATGTCCTAAGGCTGACTCTTATAAAATACTTGAATTAGTCAGATTAAGGTTTCCATTCATGGTCATATTAGTATTTTCTGTTTGATTCTAAGAATTTTAAGATGGGCTGTAAAAATGTGCTTCGGGTAAAACTTGAAGATAAGCATCAGGGTGTATGTTTTTTTGGTGACTATTTCTGAGAAAAGCAAGTCTGTGAAACGATGCAGAAAATCCATCTAGACAGTCAGGGACTGGCTTTATCTTGAGAGAGAGAATATGGGTGAAACTTTACTGTCCCAACTTATTTTTCACAGAAGATGACTGTTCAACATCATTTATTACTTTTGTTTGATGCAAAATTGTTTTTGCAGTGAAAAATCTATTTAAAATTATTTCTCATGATTTTGAATAAAATTTGGCTAGTTTCAAATAATGCTATAGAAATCTATAGACAGATTAATAGTCGTAATTCTGCTACACTTAAGCACAGCTAGGAGTTCTGATTTAATAACTGAGACTTGTAGAATCTTAGGAAGTTTTTTTTCCCACTTTAACCTCTTTCCTAATTTCTACTTGGTTACTACACTCAGTTGAAATCAGTGAGTCCAAAATCAGGACTTGGGTCACCTTTCTCACTGTTTTTTCCTCAGACTTGAAACTTTGGTTTCATATTATACTCTGGTTACTTCTGCTTTGCTCTGTTTACAACCAATGATCAGAAATGTCAGTTGACATTTCTTTCTTTAATTTTTTTTTCCTGTTTGATCTTTTTATTCTCATAGCTACCATCGTAGTCCATCCCCCCATTAAAACACATATCCAGATTATTTCCATAGCTGCTAATTGGCCTTCTATTCTCTACTGCCTACTGCTGCCTTCCCCCACAATCCTTTACATTTTGATTGATCTAGCTTTCTTTATTCTCCTGTATAATCTTTATAACTCTACTCCCTCCCAACACAACACTTATCCATTCACCTGAAATTTAAATGGGACAAACGTTTTTACACTTGTCCTTGTTACATGCACTTTTTCCAGCTTCATTACCTATTGGAAACCTAATGTGAATTTTCTCCTCTGGTCCAGTTAGGGACTCCCAGACGCATCTGCCTATGCGTTTTGTTTTTACTCAGAACCACCCTCCTATTCTGATTCTTTTTCTGTATTCAGATCCAAAGCAAGTCATTCCATTTCTCCCACCCCTACTTCCCACCTTATTCCAAAGCCTTCCCTGATGTTCTGTTCCATCATCATTTGTTTCTACCTTGTGAATTTAATTCACAAAATTAATTATTTTGTAATTTTTTTTTCTCTCTGGTTCCTATCTTTTCATTCTGTGTTCCTGACTTTGGAAGGACTAAAAACCTGTTTAGACTATGGCTTGGATAATAATTGGTCAGTTTTATTGTGATCTACATTTCAGAGTACTTAAAACTTGATAACATTGTTATAAATCCAAAGTCAAGAGTTGCTGCCTTTCTGTATTGTGGTATTTGATCCCCCCCCAATAATAGATTGATTTTTTTTTTATAGTTTTCTTATGGTCCAGTATAGACACTTCAACACAAACATGAGATAATAACAGTTAAAATAGCTATCGTTTACTAAGCCCTTGAACTGTAGTTATTGTATTTTAAACATTGTAACAACCTTATGAGGAAAATAATATCTGTTTTCTAGAGAGTGGGTCTGAGGCTCAATAGGTTAAATAATGTGATAAAGGTCATACAGCTAGTAGTTGATAGAAAGGATTCAGAGGAAAAAGAAAACATTCTCTTACTCACTGAGCTAGTCTTCCAAGTTTCATAGGTTGTATACAATCTATTTTGGGTTCCAGATAATCAGGGATGAGGCATTTTTGAGGGTCAGGCCTACTGCTGCTGCTTTCCCTAGTCCCTAGTGAAACAGAAGGAATTCAGTTTCTGGGTTTCATATGGTCCCTTTCATGAGCTCTGAGTTTATATCCAGTTTATAAAAGAATGAGGTGAGTGTTCAAAATTAAATTACTTGGTTTTGAGACAGAAAGGAAAACACTGTTGTTTGCTTTTAATTTATATACACAGATGTTTTTAAGTTTGAAATAACATTTAAGGATTTGAAATGGCATAAAAATATTGTGGGCTGATTGCTAAATTGAGGGCAGTTGAGGATGTGATGTTCATGTGCATAACAAGGCTTTACCACACGAGAATAGTATGGACAGAGCTGCAGATGGGTCTTTTGGCCAGTATTGGGTTGAATAAGGCCAGTATTGGGCTGTAATGAGTAAAGTTAAATTCCTCTCCCCTGTAGCTTTTTGTTGCTGTTATTATATTTTTATTTCTTTTATTCTTAATTGTAGCTATATACAGAAAAGGCTTCCTGGGATTAGGAAGTGTAATTATTTAGGCATTAAACAAAGACTTGTTTTTAGAAATTTTACTATCATTAGGAGGAAGTTTTAAAAGACTGGAATTCCATTGTCTTGTAAGAAGTAAGAAATATTTATTGATTCCCAAATGGAGCTGAAAAAACCTTTCCTCTTTTAGAAAGTTGTGAATGACCCAGCGAGAGTTCTAGTAAGCTTTACTGAACCAAGCTGCTAATAGTTATTTAATGTTATTCTTCAGTGTGAAAGAATCTCTGTAGATTTTCCTTTTAATCTCTTTGAATTGCAGGCTCATAAACCATGCTGATGAATCTTGCCAGTGTTTTCTTAGATCCCACCGTTGAGACAATGGAGCCACAGAATTCTTTTACCTCTTGTTGTCAGACAAATCCAATAGAACACAAGGTCAGAAGGGCCTGTACTTCTAAAGGCTGAAAGATTCTTTTTCAAGCAACCATCTAAATTATTTGGTTTTATCATATTCCTTAAGAACCGCTCGTTAGCTATAATGAACAGATTTTTATATGTAAGTAAATTTACAAGTTTTTCCTGTTTTCCGTATTTGGCTAAGCCTTTGAGCACCGAACAGGGTGTGAACAGACCTTAATGTTCTTAGATACCTTGGGAAAAGTTGAACCCATTTACTTCAAAAGAACCAGGAATTGCATAGAGTGTTGGACTTAAGATGGACTACTCCAAATGCCAGGTAATGCCTTTCTTTCCAAATGGCTGTGGAGTTTTTTGGTTGTAGGATTCTCTTTTTAAAAAAAATACTCAATATGATTTTATCGCAAAAGATTCCAGGTTTAGAATCTGGAATCTGTTTCTTTAATTCGCTAAGTTAGTTTATGTTCTCTCAACATTTTTAATAGTGTCATGTTAACAGGAGAACTTTAAGATAGGATTTGCATTTCTAGATACCCATTAAAATGTATTGTTACAATGAGCAAAATATTTATAATATGTATTACTACAAAAGAAACTAACTTTATCTGTTTTGAAAATGCCATGCCTGATTAGTAGACAATTATCAAAGCTAATTAAATTACAGGGTTCCTGTGAGTTACTTTGGAGGTTGGGAAAGAATTAAGTTTTCTAATTATAACCACAATGGTGGACAAGCAGAGATCATTGTTTAAAAAGAAAAAAAACACATACACTGATTTGTTTGTGCTCCTTCTCTGTAATTATAGTGGAGCTGGGTTGTGGGGGGGAGGAATTTGCTGTTGCCCATCCCTGGACACCTGCCTCTGAACAAAGGATCTTTGTCACCCCCCACTGCCCACATTTAGATTCACCTTTTACTTGAATGTTCCCTGTCTGCTTATTATACAGTTCTCCAGGGATCCAATTTTCCCCTGAGTTAATCACCCCCAGCCTTTTCCAGAAGTTGTTAGATTACTGACTTTCAAAGAATACACATGTTCTTATTCTTTCCTTATTCTCTTATCTTTCCTTATTTTTATTTAAAAATGTAGCCATTAGATTCAGTCTCAATGGTTTGCCTTTAATACCATTCATTGAAGTATAACATCCGCACACAGAAATGGCCGAGTCTAAGGGTATAGTTGATGGATTTTCACAGTGCACGCACCCATTTAACCAGAAGGCCCCTTGTAACTTCCTCCAGCTGCTACTCCTTCTCTCCTCCCCCAAACGCCACAGGGAATTTTGCTAGTTACCTTTCTTATTAAATGGTGATCAGACAATATATTCTCTTTTGTGTCAGATACTGATTTTAAAAACAAGAGTCCCCACAGAAAGTTGGACTATGTGCCCCTGGTATTGAATAATCAGGTCACACTATACATGTGTTTAGACGGCCACAGAACGTGAGAATAACTTAATATCCTCCTTTCAGCTCTGACTTCGGGCAAGGTACTAACCATTTTTGTCTTTTCTTTCCCCATTTACCATGAGATATAGTCTAAGCTAATCTTTCAACCCAGAAATAAACTAGACCTTTACATAAAGAGGGGGAAAAAATACTAAAAAACCCACTTTTTTGAGTAGGTGGAATAACAGAAAGGGTTCCACCTGAAATACTAGTAACTGCATATGAATAACAGTAGCTTCCTAGTAGAGAAGCAGAACAATAGGAAGCTGACTTCCTTGGCAGTTATGTTTCCAACTTCTTGTGTATTTTTTTAAATAAAAATGGCATAATGGACATATGAATGGGTTGTCTTTTTGTACAATTAAGATATTATAGATGCTCTAGATAGGTTATATTTTAAAAGCTGATTTATCTTGTTATCTCTGCCTTGTCTGATTTGCTTGAATTGATTTCAGAATGACTTGGTATATCTATAAGACACTCTGGACTTGAATATAGACAACTCGGTTGTCAATTACACCTGTTTTTCCCCTAAACAAGCTCTGTTAAATGCTAATTGCCCACATTCCTCAAATCTAAAACAGTGGTAATCACCTCATCCTAACAAAACTACTCTGATCCTTTTGAGTAAGAAATTAAAGCATAACATGATTTTCCTATCCATGAGAATTTTATATAGAATTTTTTAAAAATTGGGAATAACTGTGCCCTTTCTGTAATGTCCCTGTGGTTCCCATGGCACCATGGGTGGCTCTGTCCCAACTGGCTCCCATGTTAATGTCTGCTGTTTTCTTTTCTCTCCTGTCATTGGGTCTAAGGCAGGAAACAAGGCCCTCAAGCCCCATTCCCTCCATAATTTGACAGGAGTTTTAAACGTTGTGTATTTTTGTTGGGGGGGGGGGTGGTTGTTTGTTTATTTTGTTCTGAAATTAGGGTATGCAAAATAAAGAAGATACAGTTTTACACAGAAAAATAGGAAAAAATGAATAACATATAGTCAAGTATACTTTATGTCAAATGTGAAAATTACCTTTTGTTTAGAAATTACTTAGGATACTGATAAATTCTGCTTAAGCTATTCAGTGGGCATACAGAGATGGAGGAACCATCTCTGACCACTGGCAATGTCTTTTACCTTTGGATTTTAGGGACAGTTTAATAGACTGTTAATACCAATAAATATGAAGTGGTATAATATTTGATGTAATTTAATAGAAAACCATGGTGAGTTCAAAATATTGTATAATCTTTTCATCTATTTTAAAATTATGTAACTCACCTTTAAATTTTGAACAGGCAGTTATTAAATATAATTAAATTGCAGGCATTCATGTATGGAACAAAGAGAAGCATTCTCAGCAAGTGAATAAAAGACTAGTGAGGCAGCTAAAGAAAATTTCATTGGAGTGGGGAGTAGATTTTAGTAGTTTTTTAGGCATTGACTTCTAGAAGAACAATATAAGCATACAGGAAATATAACATGCTTTTAAAAAGAAAAGTGCTTCCTGTCTATAGTTGCCTCTTTGTCCCAAAGAGGACTTGTTTTAAGCAAGAGAGTCCATGCTTCTACCACATGGACCACACTCTTAATAAATGTTGGTGGAATTGCAGGCTTCCTCAGACCTTCCATCAGTGGAACATTAATGCAACACAGTTGTGTTGTGGGGTTGTTGAAATATTAAAACAATTCTCTCTTTAAGTAACATGTACTTGGTTATTCTGTAAAAGCAGTTCAAAGTCAAATGACTGCTAGCCTTTGGGTAGAGCTTTATATTTAAAGCACCTTTAGCCTGATCCCCTTTGATTGGAAAGAACACCCTTCTCTTAGTCTCTTGAACTGCCATGACAAAATACCATAGGTGGAGTAGCTTCAAAAAACTGTATTTCCCACAGTTCTGGAGGCTGGAAAGTCCAACCAAGGTGGAGGTGCTAGTTGATTTGGTTTTTGATGATGAGAGCTCTTCTGGCTTAGAGACAGCTTCCTTCTTGTGCCCTCACAAGGCCTTTCCCTTGGAGAGCTCTCTCTTCTTCTCATTCTCTCCTTATAGGACCACCAGTTCTATGGGATTAGGAACCCCACACTTGGGACTTTTTTTTTTTTTTTTTTTGAGACAGAGTCTCACCTTTTCCCTGGAGGGTTAGAGTGTCATAGAGTCTCAGCAACTTAAAACTGCTGTGCTCAAGTGATCCTCTTACCTCACCCTCCCAAATAGCTGGGACTAAAGGCACCTGCCATGACCCAGCTAGTTTTAGTTTTAATTTTTAGTAGAGATAGGGTCTTGCTCTTGCTCAGGCTGGTCTCAAACTCCTGAGCTCAATCCCTCGACCTGCCTCAGCCTACCAGAGTGCTAAGATTACAGGCGTGAGCCACCATGCCCAACTTTAATCTAGTTACCGTATATACTATACGGTACTTCTCACAAGCCCTATCTGTCTCCAAATATAGTCACATTGTGGGTGAGGGCATCAACTTAAGGATTATTGAGGGGGGCACAGTTCAGTCAACAGCAACCCTCATGAAGCATGTAAGAAAGAGATAACTTCTGTCTTAGACATGGAAAAAAACTGATAAACTTAGGTTAAAAAAGTTAGTAAAATATAAGGTTCAGTTATACTTATTTTTACCTAAAAATTCCCTGTTTCTCACAAAATAAGAGATCACTAGTTGATTGTGAAGAATCATCAAAGTCGACTCCATTAGGCATGTTGTAGATTTGTGAAAATGGAACAGATTTAACTATTAAAATTCATAAGAGGTATGTTCTAGATTTTTCAGTTAACTGAAGTAAGGTAGCGTTAACACTGCTCTCAAAAGTATTAAGCTAAGTTTTTAAATGGTAGGTAAATTAGGATTATAGTGACCAGGCTGGAGTTACCCTCTCAGCATTCTTCCTGGTTGCAATTAAACTATCAAAATTTAATGTCGTGTTTTATATTTTACAGAAGATGATCTAAGAAATATGGGACCAGTAGATGCTCAAATATATCTTGAAGAAATGTCTTGGAATGAAGGTTGGAACATTTTTTTTCTCTTGACTACAATGAGGAAAATATTAGGAATTTCCTTTTTTTTTCTTTTTAGGAATTTTTTATAAGAAAAAAACTCATTGGATATTTGGAAAAATTAAAAAGGAGTAATAACTTGGCCTTCCATATATGTGTATTTCTGTATTATTTTTGTTTAATTCTAAGCTTTATTGATGTTTTCCTTATATGGCTTATGTCCAGTTGTTATTCTAATTAGATGTTAGGTGCATAAGGTGTTGTAAGGGTTTTTTGGTTTAATTTTTACTATTGGCTTTTGGAATTCTGTCTAGTATGGTAAATAAAGAGGCTACTTTTGTTTTTGTTCTTTGTAACAATTGAGATGAATCCTATTAGAATTTTTTTCTCTTTATGGGATCATTAACTTTTGGGCAGTGCTTTTAATATTACACTCTTCTACTTGGGGGCTTGATTTTTACTTTAAACTCTGACTTTTTGATTGTCTCATAGGAGGAACAGAAAAATCATTCACTGCCCTTGATCCGTCATGTAGTCATGCCTTTTTCCCTTTTCTATTATTAAAAATTTAAACATAAATCCAGTTTTTCCCATTTTTCTGATAGTTTTGAGTTTTTTTGATTAGATATCATAAATTTGAGAAAACAGCCTTTCTAAATGGAAGCCAAGAGTACAGCACTTCCCAATTTCTCTGGGCAAATGAAGAAAATCTCCTTGTTTTCTAGAATTTTTATGTATTCTTAACTGAACAGCTTTATTGTTCACCCAGGGGTACAGATTCCCTATGGTTTATAAAATTTTACTAATGAGTGTGGATGGGTAGAAGATGAACAGCCATCTGAAAGCAACTTTTTGTGATTTTCTAATGTCAAATTCTTAGTGCTAGTAAGAAATGGGTCACAAGCCATATTAACTGAAGAGAATGATTTTTTTTTGCCTGTGGGACCAACATTCTGTCTCCAACCACCCAAATGAAATCCTAGAGTGGAGATTTCTTATTTGCAGTGAATAATTGGAAAAGTTGAGGTTTTTTTATAACTAGGCTCCCAGTGGTGGTGGTAGACTCATCAGAATAAACAGAAGAGCTACTGCTGTGAAAACAATACATTAGTGATGTAGGTTTTCACACTAGTTTGTGGAGGAGAGTGATTAGAAGAGGTCATTTATAAGGGAGACTTACCAAACTAAGTATTTTTAGCAAATAGTTTGTTTCCTTATCAATCAGTACGTGTATGTGTATATGTATTTAATTTCTCGTAAACAAATTCATTCTTGCTGTAGTTGGTATGGCTGATAATACTACATTTAGTAATGAGTCCTCATAACAATCGTGAAAATGAGTTTTTATAATTTTTCCTTTATAATATAATAATCTTAAGATTTTATTTTAAATTAAGGTTGTGGGTTGGTGATGTAAGCACCTGTTCAGTAAACAAATAATACATGGGCTTTCTGATACAAGTGGAAATGCTAATATATTAAAGGAAATGCATAACGTGAAATCATTCAAAGTTATTATAAATGTGTTCGTTTCCCTGGGACGCTCTAAAACGTAAACTTGACAATAAAGGAGATATAGAAGGTCCCAATCATAGCCAATCAATCAATAATAAACAGAGAAAGTTAATCTTTACAGGACACCTTTAGATGCTTATTTAAATTAAGGGTTTTTATCATTGCAAAGATGGGAATAATCCTTACCTTCATGAGAGAAAAAACTTGAGTAACAGCTACATGAAGCCATTACTCTTGCAGGAATATTTTAAAACTACATAAGTTTTGAATAAAATTTTTTTGCAACTAAAAAGACCAGCTTTGGCAGATGAAATTAAATAAAAAGTGTGATCAACTGGGCAAGTAAAAAATTGCTTAAAACTTCCTTCAGGATCATTTTCAGAATGGAAGGTGAATATCCTGAACAGGAAAAAAGGTGATGAAAACCCTCCATGATAGACACAACTGGATTGTCACCTGCATGATCAAGACAGTATGAAATGATGCATTTTGTTATGCTTAAAAGGAATGCATGAACTGTTGCAGGACTGAAGCTAACCTCCTTACACGTAGTCTTTTGTATAGTTTTGTCATTCTATTGGTCTTCATTCACTTTATTTAAAATGATGATATATATATAAATACTTTATTAAAAGTATGATGGTATAATAATAATAGAAGAAATTTTAACAAGATGTGAATTTTTAGCAAGCATTAATGTTTGGAGTCATCTATGACAAAACTCCACAGTAGCCCCTGGGTCAGTGTCATTTACCAAGCACATGTCACCTCAGATTGTTTCTCAGTGTTCACTGAGGTATTAAAAAAACAAGAGGGGGAGATACAGCTTAAGAAAATCAATGTTTAGAATATGTACACTTTTAGACAATTTAATAATCAATTCACTTTGAAAACATCCTCTAGTACATAGAGCTCAGACAAGGAAGATACTTGTATTTTTAATTCAAGATTAAATTATTTTTAATTTTGGAGAAAGGCATTGTGAAGAATAAAACACAGGATTAGGTAAATGAATTCATGTCTTCCTTACTGATTAAAAAAACAAAATTGACTTTTTAACTAATTTTTCCAACACTATACTTAATAGAAAGCAAGTACAAAACAGTTGAATTTTTTTTATTATTATGTACAGGGAGATCAAAATATTAATCAAGTTTAAGATCTGAATGAAGATATTTGTAGGAAATCATGAGTTCTTTTGAGACTTTATTTCTAATAGAAAATTATGATACTAAACTAGATAATGTGATTGGTAAGTTCTTTTTCTTTGACGGTCACGTCTCAGAGACAGGAATATGGAATGAACAGTGGATCAGAAATCTTTCAGTAGAAGAACACAAGAATTACAACTTCTTAGGAGAATGATAAACTTAAAATTTCCATCATCAAGAGTCAAAATGTTGCACCATATTGCCTCCTATGGGCATCTCTTTTTGGTTCATATGTCCTTTGTAAACACCAAAATATAGACAGACTGCACTGGGAGAAAAGAAAAAATCCATGGTGTTGTCATACTGGGTTTATACATACCAGTCAGGATGCTTGAAATTGAATGACAGTACAGAAAGTATCCAGATGTTGAACTTGATAAATAATCGAGTTAGTGGAATTTTCTGTAAAGGATAAACTCTAGGCAAAAGCATCATACTCCTTAACAGTGAGACAAGTAGGGCTGTTTTTCTTTTCTGTCACTGCAGTGTTTTAGACAAATACATTGTTGAAATAATGTGAAATTTACATCTTAAGAAAATAGAAAACTTCTGAATAAATTTCATGGGTTTCTTCTGAGCATCCCCTCTCCCCCAAAATATTGACTATTGATTTATAGCTTCAGTCCATCTCCTCTGTAGATAAAAATTCTTTGGTGAATAATTTTTAGAAGCCCTACCCTTATGTAAGAATTCTTTTCCATTTCTCCTTTCAATATATTTTATCTTTATTGAACTTTCTTTCATTTTGCAATTTCTGTGGGATGAACTCTGAATTTCTTATTGTGTTAGTGAAGTAGTTACTTGTGTTTGAAGCATTATTTTGTTTTCTTTGCAGATGATCACTCTTTTTCTCTGAGTTGCCGCTGTGGTGGAAAATACAGTGTTTCCAAAGATGAAGCAGAAGAAATTAACTTGATTTCTTGTGATACATGTTCACTAATTATAGAAGTCCTTCATTATAATTAAAATTATTCACTACTTGAAATCGTCTAACTTTGTATTTAGAGGCCATTGGACTTTGCATTCAAGAAA
>CAUYPK010090744.1:0-64026 GCA_963574355.1 Loris lydekkerianus
TATTTATTAAACTTATATTTGACCTTTAACCTAATTATCTTTTTTTTTTTTTTTTTTTTTTTTTTTAATTCTTGACACTGTGTGTGGGCGTTGCGCGTTATTCAAAAACCCAACCCTAACAAAACTAAAATTTGGGGGCCCCCCCCGCAACACAATAATTATATTTTATTGTATGGTTATAAAAAAAAAAAAAAAACCCCCCAAAAACAAACAAAAAAACTAGAATAATGAAATAGCAAATAACAAGGTGGGTATTGAGAAGTAGGGAAGGAAAACCCAGTAAAGGAAACCAGCATAGCATAGTGTAGGGGCCAGAACAATTTTGGTATGACTGGAACATTGAAAGTGTGGGCTAGATTAATAGAATGTCTCTATTCTATTTATTATTTACTTGTTTGTTTGTTTTTTTCAGACAGAGTCTTACTCTGTCATCCTGGATAGAGTGCCGTGGCATCAGAGCTCACAGCAACCTCAAATTCTTGAGCTTGAGCAGTCCTCTTGTCTCACCCTCCTGAGTAGCTGGGACTACAGGCATGCACCACTATGCCCAGTTACTTTTTCTACTTTTAGTAGAGACGATGTCTTTGTCTTGCTCAGGCTGATCTCAAATTCCTGAGCTCAAGCAATCCACCCTCCTCAGCCTCCCAGAGTAAAAGGATTACAGGTGTGAGCCACTGACACCTGGCCAAGTGTCTCCGATTCTAGATGGAAATTTCATCCCAGTGAGCAGGGATCTGAACGGGTAGTGTTTTGTTAGACAGGAGAGATATTGACATTTTATTTTTAGTAGATTTTAAGTAGAGATGTGACTTGCTTCTGACTTATACTTTAGAAAATTTTTTTGGCTTCCATATAGATAATTTATAGTTGGGATGCAAGATCTGAAATAAGGACACAAGAGACTGTTAAGAGACTATTGGAACGTAGTATAATGGTGGCTTAGATAAAGTGAATTTCATGGAAATGGGAAAAGCAGTCCTGTGTGTATGTGTGTGTATATATATATATATATTTTTTTTTTTTTTTTTTCCCCAGAGGATTGGAAGTGTAAGAGGTAAGGAGGAGTATTACTTTACTAATATAGTCAGGGCAGGAGAACCAAGGATGAAGCCTGGGTTCTGGTTTTGAGAAGTTCCATGGTGGTGATATTATTGAGTGTGATGGAGTAGATTTGAAGAGATGCAAGATTTTTCAGGGAGGGAATGCCAGAGAATAAAGATTTCTGCCTTAACAATACTGAACTTGAGACATTTAAGTAGAGATATTGGCTTTATATCTATATATGCAAGTCTGGTGTTCTAAGAAGAGTACTATTCTGCAGATACAGATTTGGGAGTCTTTCATTTTTCAAGCCATAGGACTGAGATGAGGAGATGATGTCACCAAGAAAGTGAGCATGTGGAGGAAAGGAGGTGCCCTTACCAAGCCATGGGGAATGCCTGCATTGAGTTGTTAGGAAAGAAATGGTAAGCAATATATGAGACCATTAAGATGTAGATATTTAGGCTGCAAAGATGGAGCTACTTCATCCTGGAGATAAATCAGGGGAATGTAATTCATGGAAGTCAAGAAGACATGGTGAATATTGCCAAACATTGCAGAGGTTCCAATCAAGGAGAAAGTGGGAAAATGGGAAAATGGAAGTCTTAATGCCTGGGGAAAAATATTTTCTGTGGAGCAGAGAGGATTGGATGAAAATGAGAGAGGAGACCAGTAGATAAACTTTTCAATAAAATGTTCTCTGAAGGGTCAAAGAAAAATGAGGCCGTAGGCAGGAAAGAAAGGAACTAAGTAATTTGCTCGTGTGTTTGTTTTGTTTTCTAAGGTGTGTATTGTAAACTAATGGTACAATAGAACACAAAATGATTCAGAAAAGAAAGGGGATAATTGCAGCAGCAAAGGACTTGAGAAGGTGGGAGAGATTGTGGTAGAGACTTCACAGACCACCAGTGGAAATTTGCTGTGAGGAATACCATTTCATCTACAGCGATGGAGGGAAAGCAGAGTGTGCTGCAGAGGCTGCTGGGTTGGTATATGCTGGTGTTGTGAGCACGATAGAGTTTCTGTCTCACTACTTCTGGTTCCTCAAAAGAATATGAGGCCAGCTGTGGAAAGTAAGGCAGGGAAGAGGGGCACCTAGTTTGGCTGCTGAAAGACAAGAAGAAGGTGTGGCTATCTCATCTACATGCCACCTTTTCCAGGTATCTTCCATTGGGTTCTGCATACTTTGACATTAGCCTGGAAAACATAGCAAAACCTGGAGCTGCGTTTGTCCCCTCTGCACTTCTATATCTCATCAATTGACAGGCATAATTTTAGATTCCACCTTGATTATTCATTTATGTACTGATATTGATTGTTAGTTTATTCAGTACCAGAAACAGCATTTAGTCATTCCACACTTTACTTTTTCATCATTCCATTTGATTTCAGCCACATCAGAAGAAGATGGATAAAATCTGCCTTCAGATGGTCCATGAGGTGACCACCAAGCGTCTCTAGTTTTGTTTCTGAGTCCACAGAAGAAGAAAGATGCCCTTCAGTCTGTGCACAGTGTGCTACATTATAGGACAGTTTATTATTACAGAGCATCACTGAAAGGAAATATGCTATTTAGGTTTGATTTCTAATTTTCAGATTCAGCACCTTTGTGCTGTGCTTGTTTAAGTCAGATGTTTATTGAAATTTCAGCTTCTCGCCACCTAGATATTTGATCATGGTGGAATTGCTTAACTTGCCATTTTGTTTATTTATTTATTTTTATTAGATCATAACTGTGTACATTATCATAACTGTGTGCATTTATAGGTACAATGTGCTGATTTTTTATGCAACATGCAATTTGGAATGTTTACATCAAACTGATTAACATGTTATTCACCTCACTTTAATTGTTGTGTTTAGACATATTTACTCTACTATTAATATATTTGACATGTATGCTTGCAATATGCACAGTAGGTGAGGTCCCACTGATTACCCTCCCTCCACCTGTCTTCCACTCCTCTCCCTTACCCTCCTCTTCTCTCCTTCTTTCTGGGCTATAACTGTGACTTATCTTTTGAATGAAAGTGTGGGTGATTATCTATTGATTTCATAATGGTCGAGTACAGTGGGTATTTTTTATCCATTCTTGAGATACTTTACTAAGAAGAATATAATCCTACCATTTTAAAATAAAGAATGTAAAATCTAACTAATAGAGCTGATAATGTGATTTTGACAAAATAAAATATAAGGATTAAAATATTAAATGTTCAATACTGTCATTAAACTTACATCAATCATGAATATATTAGGTATTATGTTTAGGCAGGAAGAACTATATAGCCTTAGGACTTTGAAATATAATATAGCAATCTATTCAAATAAGAAATTAAGTATGATTTATTCCAAAGTCATCAATTAATGCTTTCCAAATTAACTGAGAACACTTTGTCTGAAATTGAACTCAGTGTAGATAATTTTTTAGTAAAAAATGTAAGCATATTAACTAATATAGCAAACTTAGAGGCTAATAAATGCAGGTAATCTAATTTGTAGGTACAAGCTAATTAATCATATCCAGTCTCCAGAGTTCTGCACCCCTCCTCTTCTTTAAAACACATGTACAGTGCAAGTTTAGGCTGATCAGTGTAGTAGTGTCCTGGCTCTGAGATCATCAAAATTATGCATCCAATCTTAGAAGCACTGATGACAAATAAGAGCATGTTAAGGGAGCCAGAGAGGCGCCTCACCTAGATGCCCAAGAGAAAGGAAAGTTACAGCGTCTCGACTGGTCCTTGCTTCTCCCGTTTATCTGTATTATGGATTGTGAAAGTACTTTAAAAAAATTATACATAAGATAATACTATTCATAGCATTTTACCATGAAAAGCATTGAACATTCTAAATGTATAGTATGGAATGCACCATCTTTGACTATCCCCATTGGCCATTTTCTTGCCAACTGTAAAGTACCCTAATACTCTAGAATTTTAAACTTGTTCTATTTTTAATTTTGGAATTAATGTCAAAGAAAATTATTTCTTATAAGAATCAGAGCATTCCTCATTGTTCCTAATCAAAGAACTTTTATTTGGAGTCATCTGCCCTAGGACTTGGAGATGATGCACATAAAATGCATCATTTTAATCTGCAAGGTTGTTTACGCATCGTGGGTCTGCTATTTTTTGCAATTGTGTGCATTTAAAATCACCGTTTGTGTTTTGTGCTCTTCTGGCTCTTGACTATAGAGGAAATTTGGATGGAAACAAGGAGAACGAACATCCATCTGAGAGAAAACACCACTTTTGTCTACACTTCAATCAGCAGGAGGTTCCCTTTTAGTTTGTTTAGAGAAATTTGGGCTTGTCATCTGCATGACATCCAATATTTGACAGAGAAATGTTCTTTATGTGGCCCTTTGTGTCTTAACTACTGAATAAAACAGAAACTTCTAAATGCATAACAGTTGAAGTTATCACCTATGACAATGTTAAAAATAACACCACATAAAATTTTGCGTTATTATGTATAATAGACCAAGGACCATTATATGAATACCAGAGTCATGTAATTCTCTATAGATAAGTAAGTATAATCAATATACTTATTTATTTTATGTCAGATTAGACATAAAAACATTTTAAAACTAAGTATTTGTCATAAACCACTTTGAAAAACCGTTTGACATTATCTACTGAATTTAATACATGCATACAATATGAGGATGCAATTTATTTTGTGAGCACATGCCCAAGAGAAATATGTGCCCTTGTGTACCAAGACACACAAGAATGCTCATAGAAGCATTATTAATAATACCTAAAGCTGGAAAGAAACAAATGCACTGATGTTAGCATGGATAAATATTTTGTGGTATAGTCATAGGAATGCTATACAGCAGTAAAAATGAACAAACAACTGTTACACTCAACAGTGTAGATAAAACCTTAGACATAATGCTCAGGAAAAGAAATGAGATATAAGGATTACATACTTCCTGGCCGTGTGTGCAGTGGCTCACGCCTGTAATCCCAGCACTCTGGGAGGACAAGGTAGGTGGAATGCCTGAGCTCAGGAGTTCAAGACCAGCCTGAGCATGAGTGAAACCCCATCTCTAAAAAATTGACAGGTGTTGTGTTGGGCACCTGTAGTGCCAACTGCTAGGGAGGCTGAGGCAGCAGAATCACTTGAGCCCAAGAGTTTGAGGTTGCTGTGAGCTGTGACGCCACCACACTCTACTGAGGGTGACAAATGAGACTTTAAAAAAAAAAAAAAAAAAAAGGGTGCATACTTCCTGATTCTATTTGTAAAACATTAAAACATAGATGCAAAGTGGCACCTGTGGCTCAAAGGAGTAGGGTCCTGGCCCCATATACTGGAGGTGGCGGGTTCAAACCCAGCCCCGGCCAAAAACCGCAAAAAAAAAAAAAAAAAAAAAATAGATGCAGTTCAACTATTATGTTAGATAAAAGCCTAGATTGTAGTTATTTTTAGGAAGGTAGATGTAGACATCCAGAGGAAGGGTTTTTAGTATAGGCAGTAATCTCTCTTAATCTGGATGATGGTGATAGGTTTTTAATGATGACAATACATTGATAATATTATAATAATACATTGAGGTTTTAATTTGTGATGATAAATTGATATCACACAAAGAGAATACATTGTACATTTTCATATGTGTGTTATACATGCAGGACATATGGCACACGGGTAACATGTACTAAAGTGGTATAGATTATGTACCAACTTTTTAAATGTTATATGTGGAAAAGGAGAGAGTCCCAGGAAATAAAAAATACCCTGTTTCCTCCTCGACAGAGATAAATATACTCTCTGTACAAGTCAGGTATGGAGTATATTGTAAATATGTCAGAATATGCTGAGTGAGTGAATCTGCTGCTCCATCTAGACTTTCTCAGGGAGCACAAAGCCGAGCCACATCGAAATGCATTTTATGCATCGACTTAAAGAATTAAAAAGCCTTTATTCTGAAAAATCTTCAAGTATATTAACAAGTAGTGAATTTCAGCTGAGGCAATTATTTCCAATGTTTTGCACCTCAGAGTTTGTTGGATTTATCTTGGCTTTTATTGAGTTCAACAATTCAATTTCAAGATAAAACATTTTATTTGGCTTCTCTTCTTTGTGAACACTATGGTTTTAATATAATAAATGTTACAGGCACAGCGTGCCAGTTACAGAATTTTGTTCATGAGAGTACTATTGATTTTAGTGAAGTGTGCGTATTTACTTATGTAAATCTATAGATTACTTACCTACTGCTGAAAAAAGTACCTGATGAAAGATAAAAGATTTTCATATACATTCCTACTACCTGACAGCTGAACTTTGCTAAAATAAAGTCTAGAAAAATTTTTACCCAAATGTATATTATTGCTTAAAAGCTATTTTTTCATAATCCCCTGTGATATGTCATCCAAGAAAATGGTAAAGGTGATACTAATCCACTGCCATCGACTAGGCATATGCCACACACCAGACGTAACCTGACTGATGATATAGAAGATATGTAGCCAGAGAAAGTCAAATTAAACAAGGCTTTTTATCTGTTTTTCAAATTGTTTTCCCTGAAACCATTATTATCATTTATCCTAATAAGGAGGAAATTGGCACTTTAAAAGGAGAACACTATCCTTTGATGGTTGTCCTCTGAAATAAAGTTTTTTTGTTTTTGTTTTTTAAGTTATCACCACGGAGAAATAAAAACAAATATAGTTTATTTGACATGAGATCCTGTATGTAGATATATGTATAAAAATACTTAACATCCTAAGAACTGTAGTTTTGATTTGGATAGGATTCCTTTTCATTATGTGATCTGAAAATTTTTGACCAATCTCCCTGTCTACTTTACATGGAAAAAAACAAACAAAAAACAGATTGGGAGTATTTCTTTGTCAAATCTAGTTGCCTTGGAATGAGAATGAGTAAAGATGAGTTGGGCATTATAAAATGTTTCACTATTTCAAGTCATAATTGATTTTGTAATATAGTTTCACACTGAGTTTCTTTTAGGAAACAAAGGTGGAATATTAACAAAAAGATTTATTTAAACAGAGGACATGATGGTCTTGTATATTTCTTTAAGAACCATAGGGAGTAACTCCAATGGAGTTGAAAATGTCAGGAAATCAATCTAAAGGCAAATGTGTCTGTGTGAAAAGAATCAGAAATGATTACTAGGATTTAAGAAAAAGGAAAAAAAAATTATAGGATGTATTTAAAATGATATATAAAAGACTGGTGAGATTTATTATTATGAAATTTTGAAGTTTTTTCTACATTAAAAATACAAGTACATAAAAGATAAATAATATTAAGAAGTTTAGATTAAGCCTGTAGTCCCAGCTGCTTGGGGGACTGAGGCAAGATAATCACTTATGTCCAAGAGTATGAGGTTGCTGTGAGCTGTGATGCGATAGCACTCTACCCAGGATGACAGCTTGAGACTCTTTCTCAAAAAAAAAAAAAAAGAAGTTTGAAATTAAACAAAAAACTAACCCCACATTTATCCCACCCCTGTCCAACTGCCAATTATCTTCCTCCTGTCTTACTTGTCCAACAATAGTACCTCTTGGCTACTTCTTCGGGTATTTCTAAATGATAGGTTTCTTTTCATATTTCTTAGTTTGTTGATTTTTAGGTAGTATCAGTTGATATTCTCGTTTTATAAATCATGATTTAGCTTTCTGAAACCCCATCTCCTTTGGTAATCCCTCTAATGTAAATTATATCACAGTTCTATTTGATTAGTATATCTTTTACGGTGTAAATATTGTCCGATGTTTAGAATGTCTGCCATTTTGTGTTTATATGTCCTATCTTAAGACTTAATTAATTAATTAATTAATTTTTATATAGGGTCTCACTCTGTTGCATGGTGAGGGCAATGACATCATAGGCCACCACAGTCTCAATCTCCTGGGCTTCTGCCTCAGCCTTGCAAGTAGTTAGAATTACAGGTGCACACCAACACACCTAGCAAATTTTTCTGTAGAAATGGGCTCTTGCTTTTGCTTAGGCTGGTCTCCAAGGCCTGGTCTTCAGTGAGCCTCCCTTCTTGGTCTCCCAAAGTGCTGGAATAGAGATGTCAGCCATCTTCCCCTGCGAGAAGTTATTTTTCATTTGTCTATTTTTCCTGGGTTTCTAGTTCTTCTTGTACTCCTTATAGTATTTGCCATGATTGTATTCTTTCCCCCTCACAAACATTTCAACACATTATTCTAAACAGTCCCATTTTTCTTTAGAGCTCTTTCCTAAAAACCCTCTGTGTTCTACTTTAGCTTGGGTCTCTTTCTCTCTCCGTCCACTGTTCTATGTTCCTACATTGATCTATCTTGTCTGGGAGTCCACACAAAGATTCTTGCTTTACTTTGCCATTTTGCTGAGTGGCTCCTCAAAGAGGGCAGTAAGTTTGCTGAGTCCTATGCTTAATTGATTGTACTGTATAAAATGGCAAGCCCATTTAGTTAATATACTGATTCCTTCTAGTTGGATAATTTCTCTATGCTATTATATTTTAATATATAAATTCTTATACTTTCTCTGTTCTACTTTTTTACAGCTCCTGCTAGTCAAATTTAGAGTTTTGGTAATGATGATCAATTTCATTATTTCTCTCATATTTTTAAACTATTTTTTGTTTGTTTTTCCTTCATGGCAGGTCTTTAATTTTTTCTTTCAAAAGTTGTATTGATAACTTCATTTCAGAAATATTTATAATTTCCTTTTTCTTATTACTCTATTCTTTTTCTCTTCTTGAATTTCTTCAAGAATAGTCATTAAAAGTTTTTATAATGTTATTCCGAGTCCTTATTATACACTTTTTTTCTAGATTTATTTTCTGTTTCATCATTGTTCTTCTTTTTCATGAGGGATCCTTCACTCAGATATCTGTATATTCTTCAATCCCTATTAACTTTTAATTGTGAGGTTCTAAGAGACTCCATTGAGGAGTTGATGGAGATGATTGAGAGCTCTGAGTAAAGTGCAGGTGATTTAACAGATAGCCAGATTTTTACAGCATCAAATGTAAGACAGTGTAAATATTTATCCTCTAGGATCATACCTTTCTTCAGAGAGGTAACCTCTGTACTTTTCCCTGGGGGGGAATACACGTATTCTGGGCCATTTTCTGTTCTTGGTCATGTAGTGGCACAGCCAATTCTCAACCACCAAAAGGTTCAATCTCTAGAATAAACTTGACAATGGACAAGTTAGTACTAGAAAAGACTTATGAATTTATTATATGTACCTGCCCATGGTACCGATGCAAAGCAGGAGAGAAGTCTGTGTGTGCTTGGTGTCCTGAACATGGAGAATTTGGTTTCCTCTCCCTTGAGAAAGTTAATCTTTTCTGGTCAATGTAGATTTTAGGAAAGCAGTTTGCGACAATTGCATTCCTTCTGGAGGAAATTCCCTTACTCAGGTATGTGTAACTTCAGGGAAAGCCTGTGCTTCTGAGGCAGAAGAGTCAAGAGACAGGGGTCGGGAGAAGTTAGAAAGACCTCGGTTCTGAGGCTGCTTCTTTAGTCAGGCTTTGAAGCCTGATTTTCTGCGTCCCTGTAGCCAGAAGTGGAAGAAGTGCCCCACACAGACAAAAGTTTGCATTACTTTTGTCAAATAATATCTCTTAATAAGTCGCATATATCACATCTTGTGATGAAGCCTTACAATTTTGAACTCTTTGAAGTCTGTCCTTCTTGGATTTTCATTTCAAGCCTAGACAGACTCATGCTTAGAAATAGACTTTATCTTCATAACAGGACAATCTCTGTTTACAGTGCATTTCCTTTCCTGGTCTTCCCATGGTTTGTTGTCACCACCTCCCAGAAGCGTGGAAGTGAGTACTGGACAAAAACTTCAGCTTTTGAATCAAAGTCCACTTGATATAGTAGACTCCTTATTGCTAAATTACAGTATCTTCTGCACTGGGCAAAATGCTGTCCTATGTAAGTGATTATATCACCTATTTATTCTAAAATATTTCATCTATGGGCCAGGAGTGGTGGCTCATGCCTGTAATCCTAGCTCTGGGAGGCTAAAGCAGGTAGATTGTTTGAGCTCATGGGTTCGAGACCAGCCTGAGCATAAAGAGACCCCTGTGTCTACTAAAAATAGAAAAACTGAGGCAAGAGGATGGCTTGACCCAAAAGTTTGAGGTTAGTGTAAATTATGACACCACAGCACTCTACCCAGGGTGACAGCTTGAGACTCTGTCTCAAAAAAAAAAAAAAAAAAAAAAATTCATCTATGAATTAACTTCCCCTCCACACAGGCATTTCTTTATGTAAAAGTTAAAATACTTTTGGAAAAGCAAATTGCTCTGATGCTGAAATAAGCTTTTCATCGATTTCAAGTAGATTGTAGGTGACTAGAATTAAGTGCGTACTTTATGTAATATAGCTTATTTCTTGAAATTATACAGAAAGTGCATAATTCTGGAAATAAAAATGTTCACAAGCTAAGAAGGTCTTATTATTTTTCTTCCATTTGCTGCAAACATATATAGAGAAAGTGTAGTTACCGCTCTGGGCACAAGAATTAGCAGCAGCTTTGGAGAGAAAGAGTAGCAGAAAGAAGGCCCTGAGCATCCTTCTGAATAGCATAAGCAGGAACAGGTGCTATTATCCCAGGAGGAAGCTGTAAGTGACTTTTGTGTAATTGGAAGTGTGTCCGGCCCTGATAAGAACTCCTGGATAAGGAAACAACTGGTAAATAACCAAAGGGGAAGAAAGCCAGAAGAGCTTGCTGTGTTCCTCCACTTAAAGATATGTCACTTCTTTAGGGTCTGCGGGCTTTACAAAGAGATGAAGACTAATTTGGAACGTTACTTACCTCTGTTTCCAAAAAAGAAAAAAAAAACAAAAAGAAGAAGATTCCTCTAGAATGTGGTTTTAAGTAGGCCATGGACCAAAAATAGTCCATAAGGCACACCAGACAGATTTATGAAGTTCAAGATTGTAGGAAATGTCATCCTTTAGAGGGTTCTCCAGTACTTTAAACACTATTAGAAAATAAATAGCAGTAAAAATCTCTCCGGCTAGAGATTATGGAGTGGGGGAGCCGAACTAGTTTTGTTGTTTTGTTGGTTGGACGGTTTGCTCTGGATACTGGCTTGCTTCTTTGCATGTTGATTTTTTCTCATAAAAATAAAATTTGCAAAGCCAACAAAAGAAAAGAAAGTAATCTTTCAGGAGGCTTTAAGATAGCATCATACATTTTTGAGGTTTTTAGGGCCGAGACTCTATTTGGTTTTACTTAAAAAGAAAGTTACAATGGACAAACATTTTTGCTTATTCTACATTGTTGCTTATTCCTGAAACGCAGAAGAAATTCTGGCCATTGACAAACTCTCATTGTGTATTCATCACACTAAACCCTCATTTACTCTCAAATTAAATGTTCAATGATATGCATGTTATAAATTTATTCGCAGTTGCAGAATTTTCTTGGTGCTTAAGAAATTGTAGTATAATTACTTTTAGCCAAAAAGTTTAGCAAAAATAGTTCTTTGACATGCAATGGCAGCCTGTTCTTAGATTTTGATAAATGTGGACAAAATCAATAGATGGATGCATGAGGAGTGCCCAAATAAAATCATCATATTTCAAAAGCTTTTCCTAACATAACTCACAGCTGTAGCCTTTTCCTTTCAAAAACAAGGGAAAACAGTTTTCATAACTAGAAACCACCTACACAACTTTCTATTCAAAGAAAACGTCTTTGCAGGAGGCAGAGTAATAACTAAAAAAAAAAGAAAAGAATCTCTAATTTCAAAATACTATGGTACACAAAAGTAATGCGAATTGTAGAAATTATTTAGTGTTTCCGGTGTAGATGTTTGAGAACACTATTTGCATTTACATGTCAAGATACATTGACCCCTTTCCCCCGAGCCCCTGAGAGGGTCCTGCTTCATCCTATCTTTTTTCTTAGTTATACCTTTATATGCCTCCCTATTGGCTCTGTTTATTTTTTTCCCCAGCATTTCACTTGCTTAATTTTTAAGGCAAAACAAAGATTTATATTTATTCCTCAACTAGCAACAATTTCTCTATTTCAAACTCTTTTTATTAAGTGAACTGATAAGCCCTTCATTTTTGAATGGAGGGAAGATTTTAATTCTCTGTGGCAACTCTCTTCTAATTGTCTTCTACCCTCTCATATATATTCTTCCATATAATCTGTACATTCCCATGTCCTGAATTTCATACTGCTCCTTTATTCTTGTTCCCTAGAGTCTAATTGTGTATCTCCAAACACTTGCATGATGTCTATTTCAAATATACGTTGGAAAGACCAGGTCTAGACTGTCAACTTGATCTGCCGTTCTTGCTGGTACCCCACACTTGAGTGTCAGCGCCTGGAGATCCTCCTTCATTCCTCCTCCTCGCTTACCCCCTATCTAATGAACTAGCAATCGCATCGACTTCACCTTCTTAATGCCGCTTACATGAATCCTACTTCCTCTATACTTAACATCTGTTCCCATCAACTGTGGCCACATCGCACCTGCACTGGTAGCAGAGCACCCACTTTGCTAACTTGTCCCCGGTCCTGACAGTCCCACTTAGCACATTCCTCAAATTTCTCTCCCTCTTTTGCATTTATCATACCACTCACCAATTTGCATTGCGTGTATACATTTGATTTTCCTTATTTACTTATAAATATACTTGTTGTTAGCTCATTAGGTACCAATTGTACATGAATATTATTTTTATCTTTGCCATTCATTCCATACCAGAGGACTTGTTATGGTGCTTAATAAATGTAAATGAACAGATAGATGAATACATTCAGACTGAATGCTCCTAAACTAGATGATGATAATCAAATGAGGACAGGGGCAGGCATGAGAGCTACCATTGAAATAGGAAAGGGATTTTAGCAGCTGCTTTAATAAGAAGGTGGTCTCTTCCTTGCATTCGTGAAAACTGGTCTGTATTAAAAGCTGGATAGTGTAGAAACTTTATACAGAACTCAAATATAACCTCAGTGTTGGATCTACTTGAGTACTGTATTAGAGTATATGAGATAAATAAGATAAATAGTATGTAAAAGAAGTAGGAAGCATGATAAAATTATTTCTTGATTTCTAGAGGAAGTATAGTATGTCCAGAGCACAGAGTCAGTCCAATTATTTTATAGGCATATATTTGCTTAAATAAATTCACATTCTGTTGTAGTAATAATGGGGTATATAAATATCTGTTGGTTTTTTTTTGATTTGACAAAAATATGCTCAAAGCCAGTCAAAATAAAGTTCGCTGAACATAGCTTCGGGCACCTGCAGTCCCAGCTACTTGGAGGTTGAGGCAAGAGGATTGTTTGAGCCTAGAGGTTTGAGAATATAGTTTGCTGTGATTCCACCTGTGAATAACCACTGTCCTCCAGCCAGGGCACCAGGGCAAGATGTCATTTCTTACAAAAGAAGTCGAAGTTCTTTAAAAATACCTTTTCACCTTAGAAAATTTAAAAATTACTTTATTGCAATAGCAATAATTCCCCATTTCACTTTGTAAATGTCCATATCTGAGTCAATCTGTTGAGGATTTTTATCTATTTATTCATTCATTCATTCGTATTGTTGGGGATTCATTGAGGGTACAAGGTGTGTCACACACTGGGACCCCACTCCCTCCCTCCTTCCCTCTCTCTGCTCTTCCTTTCCCCACCCTCTCCCACCTTTATCTCTCTGCTCTCCCTTTTCCCTACCCCTACCATGTCATTAATTGTCCTCAAACCAAGATTGAATACATAGGATTCATGCTGATCCATTCTTGTGATGTTTTACTAAGAATAGTGTGTTCCGCTTTCATCCAGGTTAATACAAATGCCGTAAGTCTCCATTTTTTTTTAATGGCTGAATGCTATTCCATGGTATACATGTACCACAGCTTGTTAATCCATTCCTGGGTTGGAGGGCATTTAGGATGTTTCTACATTTTGGCAATTGTAAATTGAGCTGCCATAAACAGTCTAGTGCAATTGTCCTTATGCTAGAAGGTTTTTTCCTCCTTCTGGATAGATGCCCAATAATGGGATTGCAGGATCAAACAGGAGGTCTAGGTTGAATTCTTTGATTGCAGGATCAAACAGGAGGTCTAGGTTGAATTCCTTCCAAAATGGTTGTATTAGTTTACAGTCCCACCAGCAGCATAAAAATGTTCCTTTCTCTCTACATCTGTGCCAGTGTTTGTGGTTTTTAGATTTTGTGATGTGGGCCATTCTCACTGGGGTAAGATGATATCTCAGGGTGGTTTTGATTTGCATTTCTCTGATAATTGAGGAGTCTGATTTCATTTTAATCACTAGGAAGAGACGTTATAAGAGACGTTATAAGAGATGTTATAAGCTGTGAGAGTCAAAGGTATTGTGTACTTTTGCTATTTTGACATAAAGTAGATCTTCCACTTCCAATTGCATAAAAAACCACAAGACTTTTCTTCATTTTGGAGTTGCCTGTGGTAAGAAGATTTATGAGAAAAGTACAAGTACTCATATACATTGTCTTGATATTTAAAAGAAAGGATGTTTTCAGACACACACAATTTAAAAAAATCAAAACCTAAAATCACGAATTGAATTTGACTTAAGGATTTTTCAAAATTGTATCTTAGAACAGTTACTGTTCTATGATAAAAGTGAAGATGTCACATTTTGCTTTAATGTAACTATAGGCAACCTTTTTTCATCAGTAGTTTTGTTAGTAGGTCAAGGAGAAATCCTACCTAAGTAGGAAGGTCTATGGGGAGAGGAGATGAATCGTATCAGGATTAAAATTAAATTGAAAAAATTTAAATCAAGGACACCATTTTTGCTTCTTTTAGTATGATATGCAAATTCATGCATTTAAAATTGGAAATGTGAAATTTCATAGCTGCCAAACAGCAGTGCTGTGAGCACTGTGGCCAGAGTGGATGCCGGGTATAATATACCTGGGAATGTTTTTGCTCATTTAAAGAAATTGCGTTTGAAACATTATGTAGCCACAAGAAAATTTAGTGATTTCTTTTTAGTGAAACAAAGTACTTTCTCTTTCTTAGCTCAGAATAATTTTTCAATCTTACTGCACTTCACAGATAGTGCAGGGTCAGTCACACAGATATATTTGCTGTGCAAACTTCTACACACACAGTGACACATGCAAGGTTTTACTAAGCAACTATGTATTTCATTGTGCGTGTCAAATTTAGCCATCAACTGGTGTTTGTGTTTTGATTGGAATACTGGGTTATCAAAACGCCCTTCACTCCATCTCTCTACACATAGACTTTTACATAAGTTGTGTTACTGAATTACTATTTAATATAGTAGGGAGTAGAGTGAAAAGTTTTGTGCAATTAAAATCATGGTATCAATTATCTTTCTATCATGCAGAATAAAGTAAGTACTTGGACCAGATATAAAAAGTATCTATGCTAATTAAATACATTCCTAGTGCATCAGCTAAATAGGTAGAATATTGATTTCTCTATTATAATTTAATGTTTTGAACATATTAAGCAAATATATAGTCAAGTGGTGAGCAATGCCGTGATAAGCCTATTTTGCATGAAGGCAATTGCGCAAATGTGCACTAAAGGTGAATCTAACTGCAAAGATGAATACAGAAGCTGCACACTTAGAAAGAAGCTCTAAGAGGAAAGCTGTTTACAAGCTAATAGTGTATCTGTGCTTTGTTGTTCTGAGTGGGGTACATTAACTCTTTCAGACATAAAGATTCTATTTCTCAAATAACTCCATTCATGTAAGCAGTGAGCTTCATGTGAGCCAGCTTTTAGCTTCCAGCTGTTTTCTAAAGTCGGAAAGTGGGTCTGAAATGGTTCTGGGGACACAGCTCCTGTCAGGGAGTCTAGCAGATGCTGATATAATTTAATATCCGTGGAAGACAGGGAAAATATAGAATAGCCTCAAATTGATTTTTCAGCATTTTCAAGCCAGATGTCCCTTGGCATTTACATGGAAGAAGTCTACTGTGTACCAAGTTGCATATTTTTGTGTGTAAGTTCTCAGCCACGGTATGGAGTCATTGGTGTGTTGACAGCCATCTGTTCAGACCTTCCTCTCTCTATTCAGTCATAACTAAAATTTAACAGTTTTCAAAATAGAAAATTCCAGGTAGTTTTTACTTTAAGAGAACAGAAAAGAAAACTAGCATTTGATGTGAAGAATACAAAGCAATACTGTACTTTGCTTAGTAAAATCCCTGAATTGAAAGAGAATGTCTTTCTTTCTTTCTTTTTTATTAATATTAAATCATAGCTGTGTACATTAATGCGATCATGGGGCACCATACACTGGTTTTATAAACAGTTTGACACATTTTCATCACACTGATTAACATTGCCTTCCTGGCATTTTCTTAGTTATTGTATTAAGACAATTATATTCTACATTTACTAAGTTTCACATGTACCCTTGTAAGATGTACTGCAGGTATAGTCCCACCAATCACCCTCCCTCTGCCCCTTCCCCCTATTCTTAGGTTATAACTGGGTTATAGCTTTCATGTGAAAGCCATAAATTAGTTTCATAGTAGGGCTAAGTACATTGGATAATTTTTCTTCCATTCTTGAGATACTTTACTAAGAAGAATATGTTCCAGCTCCATCCATGTAAACATGAAAGAGGTAAAATCTCCTTTCTTAAAGGCTGCATAATATTCCATGGTGTCAGAATGGCCCAGTGGTCTGAGGCACCAGACTCAAGCATTTTCCTTCTTTCTTTTTTTTTTTTTTTTTTTGAGACAGAGTTTTACTATGTTGCCCTGGATGGAATGCTGTTGTGTCACAGCTCACAGCAACCTCAAACTCTTGGGCTTAAGTGATTCTCTTGCTTCAGCCTCCCAAGTAGCTGGGAGTACGGGTCCCTGCCACAATTCCCGGCTATTTTTTGGTTGTAGTTGTCATTATTATTTGCAGGCCTGGGCTGGATTTGAACCCACCCGCTGCAGTGTATGTGGCTGGCGCTCTAGCTGCTGAGCTACAGGTGCCGAGCTTGAAAGAGAATTTCTTATAAATATCTATGCAAATAAATGAACTCAATAAGAATAGAAATAATATCATTGTCTCATGATTGAGTTTGTTTTAATCATGTGCCAGGCTTCCTCTAGACACAGAGGAAGTTACAGACAGGAGTAACTCCAAGGTGACAGGTGCAAGTATGATCTTGTCATTCATTTGCTGAATGAATTAATATGTTAGAATCCATCTTTTTTTTTTTTTTTTTTTTTTTTTGTAGTTTCTGGCTAGGGCTGGGTTTGAACCCACCACCTCCGGCATAAGGGGCTGGCGCCCTGCTCCTTTGAGCCACAGGCACCGCCCATCTTTAATGACTTTTAATTTTTACATATTTTCACTCTACCAATAGGTTTTCATATGTGAGCATGTACATATCTCTATGTGTCTGTGTGTGAGATATGTGTGTCTTTAAGTTGTGAGTGAATGCAAGTGTGTTTGATAAGAACTTTGAAGCATTGGCTGTGCACATTTTAATAACCAACATTCTGGAGACTCCAAGGGATTATACAGCATTGATTCTAATTTAATGAGTACAACCACATGTACATAAAAAGAATCAAACAAAATGTTTTTAAAAATTGGTAAATTGTATGATATAGACCCATTGATATCTGGTACAGAAGTATAGGGACTTTCTTTATCAAGAGTGTTGAGTTAGAGCTGATTTTGAAGGATATACTAGATTTAGACTTAGGGAGAATAATTTAGGAAGGTAAATGAAAACTACCTAGGGGAAATGGGAAGTGAGAAGGTATATTCAGAGTAAGTTAAGGGAATCATATGACCAAGAAGGGAATTTTAATTGAGACTATTAGGAGATAAAATGAGAATAAATTTCAGGAAGGTGTATTAGAGTGAGATATGGAGCACTGTACTTGAAATATCTAGATGAAGCATTTATATTAAATAAGAATCAAGTGAGAGAAGGTCTGAAGTGAGGCAAAAACATGAAGAGGATGGATGTCTGTGGGCTTAATGTTACAGTAATGGGGAACTGAATAAATTATTATAATCTCTGCTTTTGATTTAAGAAATGGGGATTTAAAGTGCATCAATCCTGATGGAGAAAAATGTGGAATTAAAGCATACTTTGAAAAACAAGGATAAGAACTGATGATTAGAAGATAGGAGAAGGATTTGCCTTAGAGAGTTCCAAAAAAAAAAAAAACAAATATATACACACTCATATTTTAAATTACAAATTATTTCTTTTGCAATCTGCTGTGTAAGTTTTTCTGATTCATATTGGAAGTCAGTATTGTATGTTGTATCCATAAATTATTTCACTTATTAACTATGTCTCAAGTACTTTCTTAAGAAGGGCATCACATTATGTAGATACATTATTAAATAAAATCTCAATTTAGTTCAGAGAAAGAGAGTTGATAAATATTGTTATGAGTGTCTAGAAATCTTAATGCCCTAAATCCATCCATCAGTTTCATAAGCATGATTTTCAAACCTGCTTTATTACTGACAGAGTAGACAAAATATATATCTCAAAAAATAACACTTTACTTGGCATGTTTGTTGTAGCCAAAAAAATACATAGCATTCTGAAAATATTGTTTAAATCTCTTGTTTCAACATGCTTGGGAGAATGTAATGTTTACAGTTTTGTGAGTGAATAAAGCTATTCAAGAAGGTGACCTTGAGTTTTGAATAAATTTTGGAGCCTGAAGGAGTCAATATGGTCCTTTAGTTTAATCTTCTAAGTGTGCCTCAGTTCAAACTCTTAGTATAATTATCAATCCTTTATTATTATTATTTTACTATCATAAATTAATTGCCTTTATAATATTTTACTGTATTATTAACTTCTAGCCATAAATCATCCCAGTGGTAATCATGAGATTTCATATTAAAAAATGACCATCCTTTGCTTGTCTTGGCATGCAGAAATCCACCAAATACATATTTCGCTTCCAAAATAATCTAGGGATAGATCATCAAGATATGATTTTATATGATATAGCATATTGTTAGATTAAAAAGGAATACCAAACAGATAAATGTTATTAAAAAATAAAAAGAGAGACTGATACATTAGAAATATGGGCAGACACAAATCAGAAATTGTATATTGAAAATTGAGAAGTAATTTACTTTAGAAGGAAAAAAATCTCATGACACTAAAACAAGATGATGAAGAAAATACTCTGTGTGCAAGTGTGGAGAAAAAAATAGCTTGTGATACCATACATCTTAGAGCTCATTATCCATCAGCAATGAAGAGCTCTAACTACCAGGCAATTAAAATACTAGAGAGTATAAATAAGAGAGTGCCATGTGTGTGTGGCAGCATATAAAAAATCAGAAGCAGATGAATTTTAGTAGAGTGATACTCTCGAAAACGTACACTGATTGGGAATATGTAATTGGAGAACAGTTACATCGACACCTTCTGTAACATCTTTCAAGTAAGAATGTCTCATTTTGTGCGTCTTACTAATAGATTCATTCTCAAAACACTTTCTGAAGGTCTGGAAATATTGGCAATAGTCTTTACAATAGGAAATGCTAAAAAATTAGGAAGTTGAAGTTAGGAAAAAACATATAATTGGTGATGATGAGCAGTTTTCTTAATGTTTACTAATAATTGGAGAAGAGAGATTATATGTGTGCTCCCAAATATCTAAGTTGTGAGAAAAACATGAGGGAAAGACCCCCAGAAATGGAGGGGCACTATGGAAATTATCTTAGTGGGAAGTAGCAAGCCATATATATTGAAAGCAGTGTTTAAAAATTTCTAATTTTGAGAATCTTAAATTGGATTTTTTGGAATGGTGTGTCCATTTCTTTCTCAGATTTCAAGAACAACTAAACTGCAGAGACTTCTAGCCTCTCCTTGTTGACTCAGATCTGCTTGTATATTCAAGGCCACCACAGCTTCTAGATTGGAACACAGAATTCTTCCCTTCGAAAGCACTTGATTCAGAATTAGATCCTTTCTTTAAGACCCTTATCTTTGATTTCTTTATCTCCAAGCCTGGGGTCCTAATTCTTGCATAGGAATTTTAGGTAAAGATCAGCTGACTCATTTCTCTGGACTTGTATCTACCCTAACTTCAGCTTCCTCTCTTGGGGTTGACCTCTGGTCAGATTCACTTTAAGTATGTTTGAAACTCTCTTCTTGCTGCCAGTCAACTCTTCCATCTGGCTTTATAATTTACTATTTCCAGTATGAAAATGTACCTTAAAAAGTTTAGGCAGAAGTTCGTACATGGGTTTGTAACTCTGTGAAGGTAAGGGACTTGGCAATGTTCATTCTTGTATAACTGGCCCTACCGAGTGCTTGGAAAGTTAGGGGAATTCAATGTATAGATGTTGCATGCAGTTTAAGAAGAACTAGGGTTGGATTTAAAAACACATGTTTCATATTTAGGATATTGTCTATCATTACTTTATAACATTTAGCTAATATCTGTTCATGGCTACACATTTTCTATGGTCAATGAATTGCATCCCCCTCAAAAAGAAAAAAAAAGAAAAAAAAAAAACCTTAACAGTACCTACCATGTGATTAAAAAAACGGTTTAACAGTTTGAGCATTTGTTTTGTTTGTTTTAGAAAATCAGATAAACTAGAACATGTATACTCCATGCAGAATTTTTTTTTTTAAATCAAAGAACTGGTATGCTTTATAGAATCTGAAGTCATTCATTAATTTTACGAACTTTTCACTGAGAGCCTGTTTGATACCAGTGACTCTAGTTTTCTCTGACAATAAAAAGATGAGTAAATTGTGGCCTCTGCCCTCAAGGAATTTCAAATTTAGTGGTCATAAAGTGTTGTTAAATGAATAGTAAAATTCTAACAAAAATTTATTATATCTGAGCTTTACATGTGCTTGGTAAAGGAAACGTGTTATTAGCTGCACCATGCTGAAGGACTATAAAATGCTGATTTGTTACTTGAAGTATTTGCAAGAGGAAACAGAGTATTGGTGAATTTTCCTGCACGTTTATGTGTGTGTTCAAACAGCTGCTAGGGAACAAAGTGTTTTGCTATAAACACTGTCAAATCTCACTTTGAAAAAAATTTGTCTATAAAACAAGTATTTTCATGGATATACTAAAGCTGTGTAGAATTTGCTTTTATAGCATAAAGCAGAATTAGATGCTTGAGTCAGCTATGAGGTGCTTTTTCATGCAACCCTCATTCTGATTCTGCACTCTGCATCAGGCTGATGCCTGGTACAATTTGAAAGCGACCATGCAATACGAAGGTTCCAGAAGTGACCTAGAGATTAGTGTGATTTTAACATAGCATTTGTCAGAGCCACGCATTCATGTCTTCCAGTGTTTTTTGAGAAGTGTGGCGCAGAGCATTAGGAAATAAATGAATCAGTGAAGAAATCAATGACTCTCTTGATACATCAATCAAACCTACCTGATCCTGCACAGAACGCAAAGAAACTCACTAAGAAACAGAGGCCAGAAAGTTTTGTTTATTTTCCAAGACAGGTAGGAATATTGGATTCAGAATCCAGTATATTGGATCCCGTTTGTTTGATGGACATCAGTATAAAGTAATCTGCTTCTACAATTATCTCAGTAAATTATAAGGAAATATTGCTGTTAGCATTTGATGCCAACGTTATTTCTGCCCTACCAAGTTACTGAAACAATACATGTGTCTTTGTGTGAGTTATTTTATTGTGTTTCAGTTCATGTTTTATTCTGCTCATTTTTGACAAAAGAAAATTTGCCACTTTTCCAGGACAGGCACACAATTGATGTGCTAAGTTCTGACCTGCCTTTTTCGTTGGAGAATATTTTTCAGTCCTTTCTGTGCCCAGCCCCCTGCTGAGGGATGCACAGGGTAGACAAAACATGCTGAATTGTTCCCTCCTGAAGCTTATGTTCCAGCCGGGGAATTCGATCCATAATCATTATTTAAAATTACACCATGTAATCAGTGTTATACAGGACAAAGAAGGCACAATTAAGGATTATAATGGAGAACCTGCTTAGAGAGGGTTCGGAAAGGGCTCGCAGAGGACATGTGCTACAAGGAAGAAGCACTGTGGAAGAGAGGGAGGATGAAGAGGGAAGGAAGTCGAGGAGCAGGGAACTCTGGAAAAGTCCTGAGGATAGAGAAAGCAGAACTTTGCTCTGGAAATGGACTAAAGGCTATTATTTTTTAATGCAATGAGAGGATGCCATCAGCAGAATAATTCTTCACTTTTAACCTAGGTGCCATTAGGATCCACTGAAAGGTTTTAAGAAAACTGATCAGATTTGCAACTTAAGAAAATCTATTTAGTGAAACAAACAAACAAAAAACAAAAACAGAAAAAACTGAAGAAAGAGGATGAGTCCTTTTAAGAGGCGGTTGCAGGAGTCCAGATGTTACAAATACTTGTGACTTGGCCCTAAGTGCTGGCAGCGGCTCTGGAGAGAAGCAGAAGACTCTGAGATTTATTTTGGAGTTAAGAGTAGTCAGTGATGGAACAGCATCAACAGCAACTCCCAGCGTCTTCTATGAGACACTGGGTGGATAAAGTAACAACATGTTGAGTTTGAGAGAACTTGGGAGTGGCTAATTCTAATTGTCTCTTGGGGTGGGAATTGGAGCACTAAAATCTGTGAGCTCTGCTTTGAGTAGATCAAGTTTCAGAATCTAGGAACATGTGAGTGGATGTTTCACCCAGGCATTTAGATAGATAGGTCTATATCTTCAGAAAGATAATCTGGGCTGGAGGTATAAATGGAGGAATTAGTGAGTCTCCAGGTGATATATAAATCGCTTAGAAATGATGAGATTTTGTGGGGAGAGGAATAAAATAAGGAAAGAATCCAGGATTCTCTAATACATACTGATTAAAGCAAATCAAATAGAGCAAACTAAATGAATGTGACTTTTCTTTTGCATTTTTGTCTAGGTTTGTGGAGCCGGGGGAAACACGATGTAGAACAGTGTTTTTATGTGTGTTTTGTGACACGAGAAATCGTGGAGCAATACTTAAGGAGCAGGGCCCATGGGAAAGAGGGTCAAAGTGTCCGAATCTCTTTTGATGTTTTTGTTTGATGGACATAAATGTAAGCATGTTCTTCTAGCATGGCAATTAATTTAAAGGTGTATCATATTTTTGTTTTTATTTTTTGGATCATTATTTGCAAACATAGCTATGAATTTTTTTGTCTTCTGTATTACAAACACCTTTGCTGAATTGGGATAATCGCAAATTTGAGGCTCTAAATTTCATCTGCCGTAACTTAAAAGTGCTGTGCACTCCCTCTCCTGTGCTTTTTTACTTCCCATTTTGAGTTTGCACACAGACCTGCCAAAGAGACATCTAGTTTATAGGCTTGATTTTGGAAGGAAGGCAGAAGAGAGCAGACTGAACATATGTTCTGCTGATATTGATGAAGTGAGGTTGGAACAAGCTCGGAAGCAGTCTATTTCTTTCTAACTGCCACCCCCTCAATGAATATTTTGGGTACCCGTATGTTGGAACATTCCCCCAAAGTGCCCCAGCTATGGTAATTTTTTTTTTTATAACAATTTTGAAAGCCTTTAGAATGATTTAGAATTGATCTACAAATGGAGCAAAATAAATACCAAAACAAAGAAAGTTGTGGACTCTAATTGCAAATGAATGGCGGGTAAGATTTCCATGCAAATTCCAAGGACTGGGAATGTTGTATCCAGAGCAGCGCTCACTAGCCAGTTGGCACAGGATCATAATTGATGTAGGGTGTGCTGGGAGCCGGTTTCATGGAAAGATGGATTTGAAGTCAGATAAAGAATCTATTCAATCTAGAGATGACACTTTGCTAAATTTGATTTTTTATTTCAAGAAATTTTTATTAATCAGAGGTCATGTAGTCAACTCCAATTTACCCAGCATAAGGTGGTTAGAGTAAGTTTTAAAAAATACTTACTTCTATCCTGAGCAACAGAGTAAGACCCTGTCTCCCCACCAAAAAAATAAAATAAAATAAACACCTGGCATATAGAAAAGTAATATTTATATATTTGGAGGAGTTTGAGGAAGTCTAAAGTACAAGTACATTATTTGAAGACACTGTCATACGGATGCACTCTGATGACCTTCCTTTTGTATACGTTAATGTTCCTAACAGAAATCTGAATTATGGTGACAGTTATTTTCTTAGGTATGTCTAAATTTTAATCATAGCCAATTCATGACACAATCCTATCTTAATTAGATGAATGATAAGCTTTGTCAAGAATTGAATAAGATCTTTTATTTTATATGATTGGCTGGGCCAAGCTTCTCAGGTGGTGTTTGAGATCACAGTGGCCCAGGTAGTCCTTATTTTATGTGGGGTAGCTACTGTTTGAAGTAAGCATTGGGGTTCTGTAAGAAATACACACTTAAGATCCGTTAGAGTATGCATGGGTTATCTCTGTTTATTTCATTGTTGATGATAATAAAAATACTTAAATTTTGATCTTAATCAGTTTGGAAAGAGCAGAGTAAATGATTTTTAAAATTAATTCCATAGAAAAACATGAACTATTTTTTCTGGTTAAGCATTAGCAAAGGAGCCCAAAGCAGTTTAGACGCCTCCAAAAATATCCTTTTATTGTGGAAGCTGAAAAGGGCAGAACTAAGTAATAGCATAAAAAAAAAACCCCACAAAATTCAGCATTACTTTTTTTTCCAGCTTACAAGGATATTTGTGTCTGGACAGTTATTAGTTCAAATTGGACTGATTTTCCAGTTCTGTAACACTCTTCATCTGCAGTGTGGATCAAGTGCATTAAGTTACTTCCTGTTGTGCACAGCTGGAAACCATTCTTTTCAACATTTTGCTTCATCCCATTTTTATTTTATACTAATGTCTTCCTACGCAGCACCCGCATAGTTGAGGATTTCATCAGTGTCTCCTTTTCTGCCTTGACAAGTCTTAGAACATTTTAAATTGGTGTATTCTCTTTTGTTGTCTTTTAAATACTGAATCACTTGCAAACAGCTCTGTTTGCTTGTGTGAATATTTTTAAATACTCCATAGACCTAGAAACTAAAATGGATAGTTAGAAATATTCACATAGACAAGTTTTTCTCTTGGGAGTTAATAGGTATTTGGCATGAACTAGCAGGAGAAATATTATGTACCAAGACTAGAATGACAGAGGGAGAAGATAGATGAGAGAGAGAGAGAGAGAGGAAGAATGAGAATCTGCCATGTATTCTTACAAATGATACGTGATGAATCCTCAAAGTTAATAAAAATGAATATATTAGAATTATTTCATTGAGTTTTTATCTGATATCATTTATATTAATTGCTATCTTTACAAATTTGACTGCAGATGAAAAAGAAGCATTATTTGAGAAATTATAATACATACATGTATGTATTTGCATGTATGTACCCAATATATATGTATCTATTGCTATCTCTGAGTGGAAATTAAAAATAAAATACTATGCTAGGCATAGGCAATGAACAAATTTACTCCACAATATTCACTTAGTATAATGTTTAAGCCAACATAAATTAGAAAGATTTTCTTTAAGGATGAGAGCTAGATAGTGGTTATTTTAAAACAATGGCTTACCTGGTCAGGCACAGTGGTTCATGCCTATAATCCTAGCACTCTGAGAGGCTGAGGCAGGAGAATTGCTTGAGCTCAGGAGTTTGAGATCAGCCTGAGTAAGAGGGAAACTGGGCTCTACTAAAAATAGAAAAAATTAGCTGGATGTTTAGAGGGTGCCTGAAGTCTAGCTACTTGTGAGGCTCAGGCAAGAGGATTATTTGAACCCAGGAGTAAGAAGTTGCTGTGTAGCTAGGCTGACGCATTGACACTCTCGCTGACATCATAACACTCTAGCCTGGGCTAGAGACTCCGTCTCAAAAGAAAATAATAATAATGGTTTACTTACTTTACACAGTTCATGAAAAAAAAAAAGCACAATAAAAAAAGAAAAAGTAGAATGAAATTTTCATGTGACCAACTGTGTCCCATTTCTGATCATGGTACTTGTGTAATAATTGAACCTTTATATAAATAGTTACGATTAGAGTCACTACTGTTGTTCCATCACTTTTTATCCTGTGGATATTTAAATGAAGCAACTGTATGTATATTTGTTCATTCTCTTGGTTATAATAAAGGTGTTCTTTCTTGATTTCTCTATCTTCACCCTGTGTGTGTCTGGGAGTATATGTATACATACCATGTGTACATTTATTTCTGTCTGGCTTCTTGATAGCAAGCAGCAGAAACCACCAATAATGTTTAACTTAAGCAGAAATGTATTTGAAATACCTCACATGACTTGCAGAATTGATGGAGAAATTTGAAAATCATGTATGAAGATGGCAGACATTAAGGTTGTTCCTGGATTTCAATGCATGACCAGTCCAAGCATTGCTTTGCAGACTCTGCCATTGCTGCTCCTCTTCACTCCCATTTTGGTCTCTGCCACTATCATTGTCTGATTTTCTTCATTTCCCCAGTCTATGTTTCATGTGCTCAAGATTCAGGGCCCTAGGCCAGAACATGTGCAAATGCCAAGAAATGACAAAAGTCTACTATATTTTTCAAATAGCTTTGGTTTTTCTTTGAATTATCTTAACTAGAATACTAACACCAGTTCTAGATTTCCACTAAATTATGAGTCTGATTAGCCAGATTCTTCCTGAGAAAGACTATTCAGTACATGTATTTATTCTCATTCGGTAAATTCAAACTTGAGTGGCATTATATGCTTATATTAGTGTGGACTTAGTAATTTTATAGACTGGAGAGCCACTGTAAAAGATATTAAAGCATAGCATGATGAGAGTTTTATTAAAATATCAGCGAAGTTCTGTGTGGACACCAAGAATGAAACAGAAAATTCTGTATGGCAAGGTCAGAAAACACTTGCAGAGAGTGGGAAATATTTGAGGTAGGTCATGAAAGGTGGTGGCCATGACAAGATAATGTCATCACAAAAATCATAAACAGGAGGATATCAGTACACTATATGTATAGGAAGATATGAAGGAAATCTAGCAACGGATGAGTTCAGAGAGGTTGGGCTGAGTTTACATGTTCAGATTACCAAGGAATCTGGCTACTATACTATAGGTAACAAGCAACTCATAAAGGCCTTTAAAAAAGTAAGTGACATGATCTGACTTAATTTGGGGGAAGATAATTTCAGTGACAGAGTGGAAAATGAATGGAAATGAAGTCTTGTAGGAAGACTAGTTATGGTGACATTGTGATAGATAAAGGGTAAGGGTAGGACATCAGTAAGTAAACGTTCATACGTACAGTATATGTGTGTGCGTGTGTAGCTAAAGTTGAGCTAAGGATAAAAATTAAATAAAGAAGCAGAAGTCTTAGAATCTTTTTTCACAAAGAACCTTTGAACATTTTCTGTTTTCTATGGAATGTCATTTTTAAAAATTGCAGATTAATTTAAGGGTACATACAATTGGGTTACATTTTTTGTACTTGTTACCTAAAGTTCAAGTTTTTTGAGCCCTTTACGTAGCAGGTGGGCCACAAACCCCCAGATTGTCCCTGAGAGGTGAGAGCTTGCCACACTCCCTTCCCCTGCCCACTTCTTGACTTTAGATGTTTTTCTCTTGTGTGAATGTATAGTTGTCCATCTACTCTTTCATGTTAATATTGAGTACATTAGATGCTTAGTTTTCCATTATTGTGATACTTTACTTTGGAGGATGTTCTCCAAATTTTTCCAGGCAAATACAAAAGATGTGAAGTCTTCATTTTTCTTTATGGCTGAATAGTATTTCATGGTATACATATACCGGGTTGATGGGCACTTGGGTTGTTTCCACATGTTGGCAATTGTGAATTTAGCTACAATAAACATTCGAGTGCAAATGCCCCTTATGGTAAAATGTTTTGTTTTTTTTCTTCTGGGTAAATACCTATTAATTGTGGATACAAATGGGAGGTCTATTTTTAGCTCTTTGAGGATTCTCATACTTCTTTGCAAAAAGGCTGTGTTGGTTTGCAATCTCACCAAGAGTGTAAGTGTTCCCTTTCCTTTGCACCCACTCCAGCATCTGCAGCTTTCAGACTTTGTGATGTGGGCTGTGCTCACCGGGATTGGGTGATATCTTGAGGTGGTTTTGATTTGCATTTCTCTGATGATTAGGGATAATGAACCTTTTTTCATGTGTTTGTTAGCCATTTATCTATCTTTTTAGAGAAAGCTTCTGTTCGTGTCTCTTGTCCAAGAATAAATAGGGTTGTTTGCTTCTTTCTTGTTGATTAGTTTGAGTTCTCTGTAGATTCTCATTATTAGGCCTTTGTCAGATTTGTAACACATGAATATCTTCTCCCATTATGAAGACTGTTTGCTTTAGTTGTTGTGCTCTTAGCTGTGCAGAAGCTTTTTACCTTGATAAGATTGCATTTATTTATTTATTTATTTTTGCAGTTTTTGGCGGGACCAGGTTTGAACCCGCCACCTCCAGTATATGGGGCCGGCGCCCTACTCCTTTGAGCCACAGACGCTGTCCCAAGGTTGTATTTATTTATTTTTAGTGTTGCTGCAATTGCCAATGGGGTTTTCTTCATATCTTTTCCCAGGATGATATTTTCAAGAGTTTTTCACATTTTCTTAATGCTGGTTTAAGTTTACCTACTTAGAAGGAATGACAGAAATTTGAGAAGTGATGACTATGAATCAGGTACCAAGATTTTTGTGGAAGCTTTTCATAAAGTTAGCCAATAATGAAGATGAATATGCAGAAAGGGTGGATTATTTGGACTTCTTGAAAATAAATTATTGACAATGAGAGGAACTGATTTGTAAGTAGTCTTCAGGAGCCAGAAGAGGCTACTGGTCCTCTTCCAGTGATTCTCCAAATCCCTTGGGGAAATCTGCAGAAGTGGTGCCAGTGTCAGAGGAAAATACAGCTTCAATTACAGTAACAAGGACTGTGTTCATAAAATGGAGAAGCTAGGAAACACATTATAGGACTTGTCAAGCTATGATAGAAATTGGCCAGTAAGCGTGTGTATAAAAGGGAAAAGAGAACTACTAATAGATGGTGAAGACTTGGGGATGATGTAGGAAACGATAAGGATTTTCATTTAGGGTAGAGAGGGCAGCGAGACAGTACATTATTAATAATAATGTTCTCATTCATTTGGAATTATAATAATTGCATTTGAAAACTAGCCGTGTTATTTCAGTTCTGGGAATTCCTTTTTATTGTTTATAAAATTCAAATTGGAACTTAGCTTCTTTGAACCAAATTCTTTTTGCTACCAGACAACAGCCCTTACTTCGTCACCTAGTGCAACACTGCCTGAAGCCTCAGGAACCAGGTTTCCTTGTGCCACTCCGCAAATCCCTTAATAATTTGTTAAATGCATTTCTCATTGACTCATGCGTAGGTCTTCAAAAGACAACACTTATGCATTAAATATGATTCTGAGTCAAAGTTCTTCATTTATATGAGATAGAAGCTAGAAGATCTGAAAAGCTATACAAGGGAAATAGTTTCCTGCTGATTGCAGGCCTCTGGGTGCTCTGGATAAGCTCAGAAGTTTTGCTAATCCATTTTCTTTTATCCATTTCTTCTGATTCTGAAGGAGATTGAAAAGACAGTTTCCCTTTGTAGTATCCAACAACCTTTTCCACATATGATTTCAAAAATCTCAACTTAATGTTTTATTGGTACTTATATTAAAAATATGTAAAATTCAAGAATGAGATAAACTTTGCATATATATGATATTTATGTAGGTTTTTGGCCAGAATTCTAATATGAGAATTTCTATATACAGAAAAGTTGAAAAAAGAAATCATAGTTAATAATATATACTCAAAATCTGGATTCTAAAATTGAGATGTTGCTATGTTTGCCTTATTACATATCTTAGTTTTGGATACATTGCAACCTACATTCCTATATACATTATCGTGAATCTCATTAGCTAGAATTAAATATTGATGTACTTTCTTTTTAAGGTAAAATTTATGCACAATGAAAAGCATCAATCATCACTCAGTGTAATCATCACTCATTGACTATCACAGCTAACAAATGCATATGCTGTAATAATACAAACTGCTGTCAGGAATATTATCACCGCCCCGGAAATTGTTCTTATGCCTCTTCCCAGTCAATCTCTGTCCCCAAATCCCTGGAGGAAACCATTTCTTCATGCTTTATTTTTCCCAAAATATTAGCTTTGTCTTATCACAGAAGGTCAAATAAATGAATATAGAATATGTGCTCTTTGGTGTAAAGCTTCTTTTATTTGGTATAATACTTTTTGAAATCATCTATGTTATCAGTATTTTATATATTTATACAGTTTCTGTATAAATTCTCCCATTGATGGAAACCTGAGCTGTTTCTACTTTTGGACACTATGGTAAAAGCATCTATGAATATTTTTATGCAGTTCTTCTTGGGGACATTTACTGGTACTTAACTAGGCTGGAAACTATGATCAAAGGTTCTCTAGTGTGGTTTTCTAAGGTGGTTGTACTAATTTACATTCCCAACAGTATCAGTTGCAAGTTTCAGTTGCTCCACATACTTTTAATACTTATTGCCCATGTTTTTAATATTATACACTTAACATAAGGCATAACAATCTTATAAATATATAGATTTATTTACCATGATCTATCACCCAGAATGTCTTTATTATAGTTATTATATGTGTTACATATAATTTTTGTTTGAAGTATTAACAGACATTTTAAAGACCTTAAGAGGGAAAAATAGTCTGTTGATTTAGCTTCAAATTTACTTATACTTTCCTTGGTCATTTCTAAATTTCTGTTAATTACTTACAGGGATTTTTTTTTCATATACTGTATTGAATTTTTGAGTTCTAGAATTTAAGATTGGTATTTGCATAGCTATTATTTCTCTGATGAGCTTTAACCATTTGTCTATTCATTATAAGTATTTGTGTATGTGTGCACTTGAGCATAGTTAAAAAACTGTTTTAATAGACTGATTTGCTTCTAGGGACATCCAACCTTCAGTCTGCAGGCTGCATGCAGATTATGTGAGGACGTGTTTGTTTATCTGTGGTGGCAGGTATCATGAAAACTATGCATCGGGCGGCGCCTGTGGCTCAAAGGAATAGGACGCCAGCCCCATATGCTGGAGGTGGTAGGTTCAAACCCAGCCCAGCCCAAAACTGAAAACAACAACAACAACAACAAACAAACAAACAAACAAACAAAAAAACAACCTATGCATGAACTTTTTCTTTTTCTTTTTTTTTTTTCTGCTCACAGCTTTCAGTAGTTTTATGTATTCATTGTGTAGTTTAGGGGTCCTCAAACTGCGGCCTGTGGGCCACATGAGGTGGTGTGATTGTATTTGTTCCCGTTTTGTTTTTTTACTTCCAAATAAGATATGTGCAGTGTGCATAGGAATTTGTTCATGGTTTTTATTTTATTTTATTTTATTTTTTTACTATAGTCCGGCCCTTCAACAGTCTGAGGGACGGTGAATTGGCCCCCTGTTTAAAAAGTTTGAGGACACCTGGTGTAGTTCAAGACAATGCTTCTTTCAGTGTGGTACAGAGAAGCAGAAAGTTTGGATGCCCTGCGAGCTGGTTGATCTCTGCTTGACTTCATTTATTTATTTATTTAAGTATGGCTTACATTTTGTTGTTTCTTTGCATGTCTAGGGTTTTTTTTCTAAAGTTATGATATCCTGGATGGTGTGAAGCTAATGGTAGAAACTCTAGATTGTGTTATGTTCCTCTGAAGAATAGTAATCCATTTTCTTTTGTTATTACATCAGTTTAACTTGGCTGGACTCAAAATCCAAATTCTTGTCTTCCCTGTGGAGTTCAGAAGCTGTCTTCTCTGTTCCGTTCTGTAATTTCTAGCTGAGGTACTTGGAATATGCCTAGATTGTGTGGTTCTGGTATCAGTGAGTTATTTAGGCAGAGCTTATGTCCAGATTTTGAGGCTCTCTTTCTGTTTTTCTCTCCATTGCAATATTTTTCCCCAACTGTATAGCTGTTGTGGAAGTTTCTAAATTTTTGCTTTTTTTCTTCAAGCCATTAAAACTGTGAGTTTCTAACACCACACTGTGTAGTCTGAAGGTTACCCAGTGCCTTTGCCTTCTTCTAACCATTCACATCTCTCCTGGCTCACATATCCCTGGTGCTTTCCAAGTACTTTGTGTAGACATGTACACGCACACACATGCATACACTCATATAAGTGCACACACACATGCTGTAGAAATTATAGCTGTTATCTTGAAGTAGGACCGGGTTTTAATTTTTCATGCTCTGCTATCTGTGGGAGCTTTTCTCCAATAAAAGCCACTTTATAATGATTAAAAACAGAATACTTCTGCCATTTGGAACCATAATGTGGGATTTTGAGAATGCAGAACATCAATCACGCCAACATTATCTAAATAAATTAGTATAATATAAACACATTCAAATAAAGAGTGAAAATTTTCTAAATGTCGTATTGTAGTAGAATTCTAACTTTCACATGATATATACTTAGCCTTTTTCTAGATTATCTATAATATTATACAGCAGTCTATTAATCTATAAATAGTATACATATTCTAATCTACAATAAAATATATTTACATTATTTGCTTTTTGTTCAGACTTTGTTGCTTATAACCATAAATCCAACTAAATTTAGTCTACCACTATTCAGGAAAAAGAAAATGTCAGCTGGGTGTAGTGGCATGCTTCTCTAATCTCAGCTACTCCAGAGACCGAGGCAGGAGAATTGCTTAAGCCCAGGAGTTTGAGACCAGCCTGAGCAACATAGCAAGAGACTTTATCAAAAACCAATGTCTATCATAATTGTATGGATAGTGATCACTGGCTTTTATGTTATTAGCATTATAGAACCTCAAATTGAATTAAGAGGCAGTAAGACTATACTCTACAAAGGTTTATCAGCTATTTACAGTTCATTTATACTCCTGGAGTTTACATAATCTTAATCAAGTAATATGTATTGAACATGGCAATAAATATCCTTTGGTGCTTTTGAATGGGAATAAATAGGCAAACCTAACAGATTTATTATATAATGAAAAAGGGTTATAATCTATTCTATCACATGCTAAAGATTCAATAAAAGCTTAAATACTGACTGACTCTTCACACTGGTGATTAGTAATTAATTGGACACTTTCTGTGACCAATATACTTCACTGATTTTTAAAAAATGAACAGCAAAATTACTGATGAAATTTTATAAACAACTCTTCCAAAACCAGAAAGCAAGTCAATTAAGTTGTAAAAAGGTTAATTTTGAGCACATTACCAATGAGCGTAAGAGAAGCAAATCAAGGGAAAGAGCTAAAAGATGTTAAATATAAATTTCATTAGTATCTTTACTTTTATGGGTAGAAGGCTATACAGCCATATGGAGAGCTAAGCAGGTAACTTACATCTATGATTAAATATTTAAATTGATAAGCCTTGCCAAGTACCAGGTTTTAGTTCTTCATGCTCTGACAAGAAGTCTTCTGAGCTTCTTAAACAGCTAAGTTGGAATCATAGTTAATTATTTATAACTTTGTGCATATTATTTATATTCTATGAACTACACTTTCTTCATTTGTAAAAGGGAATTCGTAATATTTACACAATGAGATTATTGAGGGTTAAATAATACGAGGAATATGAAATAGCTTCTGAATCAATGCTTCTTCTGTATCTATAATCCTTCCCAAGTGTATCATTTTTTTCTTATTCATTTACTCTGGTGGCAAAATCAGGCTGTAATACAATTCTGCCCTTTCTGAACATATAGTATGCAGTAAAATACTTTTGCTTGCTGTCTTATCTTCCCTTTTTGACCCATTCCCATGACTAAACAGGCCTGAGAAAATGCAGGCTTGTTCAGCTCAAATCAGCACCTACAGGGCTGGACAAAGCAGAGCCTGAGGAGTCTTGCCTGTCCTGGCAAAACAGGACCCAAGATGATCATGGTTAGTGTTGAAGGGGGACACAAAAGTCACAGACACAAACTCACAATGTCCAGGGGAAGTTTTAGAAATGTTGACAGTGGCCCAAGCTGTCTTTGTTTCAGATGTCTTTCTTTGAAGGGCATTGATGGGGCTTGACTACCTACCCTCATCCTACAGGTTAGCATGCTAAGTAGAGTTTGCCCTCCCAAAAACAATGCCCAGCATGTCTCTCCCTTCTCACTATCTATTTTTCTACATTATTAAATTTGTAAAGAACTAGATAAAATTCCATTAAAATTACTCAAAGTGACAAATAGTTGATAGATAGTATAAGAACCATTAAGTATATTCTATGTATGATCTACATGTATCTGTAAATATTGCCATATCTATACCTGGACAGTTGCATAATCCTATTGGATTTGCAATCTCTAATTGGAATCCAATCTCTAATTGGAACAATTAGAGATTTAGAGATTCAAGTACTCTGACAGCTATTCAACATCCACTGAGCTTTCAGCATAAAGTCCATACTCATATGCTATTTCCTCTTTCTAGTATGTTTGATTTTTTCCTTCTTCCTTTTCTCTACCAGATAAACTTCTATTTCTCTTTCAAGATGTAGCTCAAGATTTCTTCCCACAGTAAACCCACACTAATAATCTTTTTATTCCCAAATATTTTACTATCTGGCATAATGTGATATGTTCTCAAAACATATCTGATGAGAGAATAATGTATAATAATAATAATAATTATTATTATTATTTTTTAGAGACAGAGTCTTGCTTTGTCACCCTTAGTAGAGTGCTGTTACATCACAGCTCACAGCAACCTCTAGCTCTTGGGCTTAGGCAATTCTCTTGCCTCAGCCTCCCGAGTAGCTGGGAATACAGCGCCCACCACAATGCCCGGCTATTTTTTTGTTGTTATTGCAGTTTGGATGGGGCCAGGTTCGAACCCACCGCCCTCGGTATATGGGGCCAGAGCCCTACTCACTGAGCCACAGGTGCCACCTGTAATTGTATAATTAAATGCAAAATGGTGACAAATGACAGAAGAGAACCTATACAGAAAAACCATATTTGTTTATTACATATCATTTATTAACCTAGAGAACAAAATTACTGGAAAGTTTCCAATGATCCTTGTATACATAGAAAAAGTAAAAATGAAAAGGCGATAAATAACTTTTGTATAATACTTGACCTTTTATAAACATCTCTTTTATTTATGAAAGAAATAATGGTTTTATGAATGGCTGATATTTTTCTCACCAATGATCATTTCAGGTGACCTTACGTCACATTGAGAGAATGTCTCGTTTTGTGGGAGTCAGAGAGCATAAAGACAAGGCAGTGGAGTAGAGAAAAATTTATCAGGAACAGTGAATGAGAAAGAGACAGCAATTAAGTAAAAATCTGCGTATTAGCTCCTGGCACACCAGGAAAAATTGGAAACCTTATGTAACTATTAGCTGGTGGAAACACAAAGCAGGATGGCTAATTGGGATGGGGAGCTATGTTAAAGGGGCAGAATGGTGGAGGTATTAGAGATTGGTGAGCATGGAGAAAGAGTTGATAGAGGTTGTTGGGGTATAGCTGTTTGAGAGATCTTGAGAATGAATGAGAGAGGTTGTTGGGGTATAGCTGTTTGAGAGATCTTGAGAATGATTGAGACAAGAATCAAAGTGTCATCTGGTCTTACGAGTTCACTTACCTCTTTGACATTTTAAGAATGATTATGACATTTTAAGAATGATTATGATAAGTTAAATTTCTTAAACTTATTTTTTATTTTATGTGCTATCTTTTTTTTTTTTTTTTTTGCAGTTTTTGGCTGGAGCTGGGTTTGAACCCGCTACCTCCAGCATATGGCGCTGGCACCCGACTCCTTTGAGCCACAGGCACCAGCCAGTGCTTCCTTAATAAAATACAGGCAATAGTAGTATGGAGCTCATTTGGATGTTTTATGTAGCAAATTAGTCCAGGCAAACAAAAAATGTGGGAATAGTACTTGACAGAATAGTGCCAGGCATGTTACAGACATTCAACAATGCTGGCCGTCACCAGCATTGTCGTCATGGTCACATGCGGATGATGCAGGCAACATTCATAACTTATTCATTCATTCATTTATGAGAGCAAAATTCATAATTTATTTCTTCATTTGTTTCACAAACATAGTGAGTGCCTACTCTGTCCCCAGCATGTGTCAGGCTCTGAAGATAAGGCAGAAAATATTTATGAGTTCAAAACTCAAGAAATCTCAGTAAACCATTGGGCCATAAGATTTAAGCAGAAAGGACTTTCTTTCAGAAAGTGAATGGATATGGGCCTAGTTGGCACATTTACAGAGCTGATACGATCTAGATAGTGAGCATGTGCCTTACACAGATTGAGTCAAATTAAGTATAACCTCAATGAACTTCCATGAAGGAGAATTTTTCAGTTTAAGAATGGCTTTTTGTTTACATGAATGGAGCTGGAAAATATTCTTCTTCGCAAAGTATCTCAGGAATGGAAAAAAAAGTATCCAATGTACTCAGTACTACTGTGAAACCAATTTATAATAAGTCACACTTGCATATGAAAAATCAAACACAACTTTAGGCTATGATGAAGGAGGGAAAGGAAGGGGGAGGGATGGGGAGGGGTGGGAGGGATAGTAGGGGGACAACAATATGGAGCACATTGCAAGGACAAGTTGGTTCTATCATGTGTAGAACACAAATGTCCTAATGCTATAATTTGGTGAATGCTTTCATAGGGTGAAAGCTATGCTGATTAGTATGATGTAAGCATTCCAATTTGTACAAATTATCAACACACTGAAATGGGCATAAATGTATTTATGATCTATGTACAAAAGACTTAATAAAAAAAAGAATGGCTTTTGATGACTGACTTTATTGCACTGTCTTTGACAAGACAAGAGGTCTATAAAGTACAAATCTCAGACATGTATGAAGCAGAATTAACATTAAGTTATAGTAAAGACCCTGAATTGGCATCTCATGTGGAATGAAGTATCTCTTTAGCCCTACGCTTAAATGGGCTCTGAGGTTGCATCTGTTCAAGTCAAACGCATCTACTATAATGAACAAATGATTTCTGGTATAGGTCTACAATCATGGACTACTGCAATGACTTATTACTTGTAAGATATTGCTGTATTATATTCCTGCGTAATGCAGAAAGCATTTTTCCAAAAGATTTTTCCAAAATCTTTTATCATTCTCTATATTCACGAGTCTGGAAATAAAGGATTTTTAATAGTCATTTACACCAAATGATAATGGAGCTCAAAATGAACATGAGAAACCAAGATTCGTAGTTGGGCAGGAACTTTATGTGTGATTATTATTTAATACTAGATGTAAACTAGCTGAAGTGGAAAAAATATAAACAGAATTTTTTTAAGTGTATTTTACAGACCAGAACTCCTTCTTTTTATAGCAATTTTTTTTCACTTTTTTATTTTTCACAGACATTGGGTCTCACTCTGTTGAGTTCAAGACTAACCTTCACCCAGGTTAGTCTTGAACTCCTATTCTCAAGCAGTCCTCCTGCCTTGGCCTCCCAAATTGCTGGGATGTGTGATCCACCATGTTCAGCTGAGACAGAATCTTTTTTCTAATTAAATATTAGAGGTTAAAAATTAAGAAGATAGCCTCAGATTCCATATTTAAGCTTAGAAAGAAATAATGCTCTTTTGATACGATACCATGTAAACACGTGGCATTTATGTACAGTATTGAATTAAATCAGCTATTTATCACTAATTAACTTGTATTGGCTTATTTTAATGCTCTGGAAAATCCTATTTTAATCATAGAATACTTTAAAATACATCAAAATAATAACTTTGTTTCTGGCCCTCACATTTTTATTTCTCTGTCTTTTTCAGGTTTATTTCCTGCTGTCCTAAACCTTGCTTCAAATGCCCTCATCACGACCAACGCAACATGTGGAGAAAAAGAACCAGAAATGTATTGCAAATTGGTAGAACATGTGCCTGGGCAGCCTGTGAGGAACCCCCAGTGTCGAGTCTGCAATCAAAATAGCAGCAATCCATACCGTATGTATTTAATTTTTGTTGTTGTTGTTGTTTTGGCCGGGCCGAGTTTGAACCCAACACCTCCAGTATATGGGGCTGGCACCTTATTCCTTGAGCCACAGGCACCACCCCATACCTTGTGTATTTTAGTATGCATTTATATGATGCTGCCTAGGATCTGTAATTGTGTGGTTGAGGCCAAATTGCATTACATTCAAAGAGCTTGTGATCATAGTAGATGGTGCAGAAGGCTGGCACCACATTATGAAGGTTTTTAAGAAACCCAGGAGGAGTATGTTAGGCCTTGCTGGCCTCTATGGAGTGAACTGATCTCAGGATTGTTTACGTCAAGCATTTGGACACCTACTGCTAGTAATAGATTGTACTAAAGCATGATGTCAAATCATGTGTAACTAGAGGAAAGAGAAAAATAGACCAGGTGCTAAGGGAACAAGTAGGTTCCATGGAGATGCTAAGGCCATCTAAAGATTTCTGGGAGAAACTGATGCTTATACTGAGAAAATATGAGTTAGGAAGATGCCCAGAATTTTTCTTCTACGATGAGCCTCTTTGTGGTCTCTCTGTGTCATTTAACAAACATTGGAGTTCTTTACAGATAATGAGGTACAGTGACTGAAGAAGATCCAGCCTAGGTCTGTGGCAGTCGTTAGATTTACTTCCTCCAGAATGGTATCTGATAATGTGGTTACTAACTTGGGCTTTTGTCATTTATTGGTTACCTGTGTGCCAAGTCTTGTGCTTGAGATTCAAGACAAATAAGACAGGGTATGGTCTTTGGCCTTAACTAGCGAGCAAATGTGGAAGAAGCTGGCTACTGCTACCTAGTGTAGTCAGTACACAGGAAAGGATGGGCAGAGGGACGTGAAGAAGAGGGGGAAGGGTCGCAGATACATTCTTGGTGTAAGAGACTTGCCAGGGGCGGTCTTATATAAACTGATAACCAAGGATTAGTGTGAGCTGAGCAGGGAAAGAGATGGGGTGGAGGGAGGAGGAGAAGGCATGACAGGCAGAGAGATCAGAAGAAGACATAAAAACCTTACTTGTTCTTGGAGTAGCTACCAGAACTGAAAGTGTCAGAGGGCAGAGCAGGGCTGCGTATAGTGAAGAAGGCTGGCACCGTATTATGAAGGTTCCTAAAAAGTCCAGGAGGAGTATGCGGGGAGCAGCACCATGCAGAGCCCTCTTGCTGACCTCTATTAACCACACTGATATCTCAGAATCATTCATATATTTATTCAGCAAATGTTTGAGCACCTACTGCTAGCAATGCATTGCACAGGAGCATAATGCCAAATCAAAGGTAACTCTTGATTTAGAGGACCTAGAGGGGAAATAAAAGAAAGAGAAAAATAAACTGGGTGCCAAGGGAACATTTAGGTTCCGTGTAGAAGATGCTGAGGTCACCTAAACATTGCTGGGAGGCCCTGACCCTTATACTGAGAATGTGGGAGTTAGTAACATTAAAGGATGGAAAAGCATTATCTTTAATATAGGAAACATCCTGATACATTTAGAGAAATATAAGTCGTTTGGTTTAATGAGGAAAGAATGTATATGACAAAGGGGAGCATGGTACCAAATAATTTTAGAGATGGAGGTTGATTGAGCGATACACATTAAAAACCATTAAATATATACCAGTATACTGAGGAGGTTAATAAAGTGAATATTTAATGCCAGTTAAGGTGAGTTATGATGGGATAAAGCTTCACAATTATAAATTTTAAATTTTCTTTTTTTTTTTCTTTCTTTTTTTTTTTTTTTTTTTTTTTTTTTTGCAGTTTTGGCCGGGGCTGAGTTTGAACCTGCCACCTCTGGCATATGGGGCCAGCACCCTACTCCTTTGAGCCACAGAAGCCACCCCAATTTTAAATTTCCTTAGTTAATCCTTTTCATAAGCTTTTTCTCTATGTAATAGACTTTGTATTTTTAGAGAAGTTTTAGGTTTACAATAAAACAGACACGAAAGTATAAAAATGTTCATGTACTCAATTACTCCCTGCCCTAACATATATATAACCTCCTACTTGCCAACTTCCCCCTCCAGAGTGGTACATTTCCTCCAATCGGTGAACCCACATTGATTGATACAACATTGTCACCCAAAGTTTATACTTGACATCAGGGGCTACTCTTGGAATTGTACTTTGCATAGGTTTGTACAAATGAATAATGACATGTACTTACCATTATAGTTTGTACATAGTAGTTTCATTGATATTTAAAAAAAAAATGTAAAACTTACGAAGAAAGTTTTCTCTCACAGTTTATATTATTCATCTAAAAAATATTGGAAGGCATTGTGCATCATTTCTTTGAGCTTGTTAAAGGGAGGAATGCATAATCCCTGTTTTATAAATTTATGGATGCAGGAAATAATATATTTGGAAAACTGAGACTTTTGAGATTAAGATTGGCAGTCTTGAGTATCAAAGAAAGTTAGCAGGGAAAGTTAAAACACTGAAGAAGGCAACCATCAGATATCGTTCTTGCCAACTAATAACCTGATTAATTTCTAGGATGTAGGTTGCTATCACATAAGTATAGGTTTAGGGAATGCTGGCATAAACCCCGTATGTTTGGTATTTCTTACATAGACTAGGAGCAAAAGACCTATGTCTGAGCTCTGGGGAAATAATACAAGGCATTTGAGTAAGTAGAATCAAGGAAGACAATGAAGAAAAACAGATTTCAAGGAAGGAAATCAGGAAATGAGGCGTTATGTATGTGAGGCAGAAAAGAACTCGCAGTAAGAAAGAGTAAGCCACAGTGGCAAATGCTTCCAAAATATTAAATAAGAAAGTGTAAAATAGATGTTCCTTGATTTAGATGATATGGACATATTCATTGGTCTTTTTAACATGGTCAATGGATCAATTATGACAAAAGCCGTGTTGAAGAGTTGATAAATGAATGCTGAAGAAGAGAGGAGTTCAGGAACATTCCTTCAAGTATCACTGATTTGAAACAGGAGAGAGGAGATGGCAGAAGGGGACATAGTGTTGTGAAGGTTTTCAAAGACAGAAGACATCTGAGCAGGTGTCCAAGGAGGTTGAGCACAGAGTAGAGACAGGGGGATGTCTCTCTTGAGGTAGGAAGCTGTGTGTCATTACACAGTACAGGTGAGCAGTTTAAATTAGGAGATTCATACCTTTTAACTAGCCAAATCAGAAAGAAGGGAGGATGAGTTGAAGCAGAGAAAAGAAAGTATTTAGGACAGAATTTTTATTTGATGGTCTTGATTTCCACATTAAGATGAAAGTCTGAGCTATCTACTAAAAAAGGAAGCACAATTAGATTAGGCTCTTCAGGGAATAGGAGATCACTGCACCATAATAAGGTGAAAATTCCATAGGGAGTAATAGAATCGATGTTTGGACTGATCCTCATGGAGCATTACTGAGGAGGGCAAGAAAATTGAAGCAAAGGCCATAAAATAAATGAATTGATCATTTATTTTAGTTTCATTAGGGAAGGAAAAAGACATTCATTCAGAAAATGTTTGACTCAATGATTTCCTAGAGAATGTGAGAAAGCCTGGAGGCAGGGATGTGGTGGAGGTTGGGTGCTTTGGGATATGCAGAAGTATGTTTAGAGAGGCTGGGCAGAGAGGGAGAATTAGATAGTGTATGTAAAATTGTATTATTAAATTAAATTAAAAATGATCATGTGTATATATACAGGCATATAAATATGTTTGCATATTAATTAAATATGCACATAATATCAAATATGTTAAATGTAATAGAATCATGTGTTATAACATTAAATATATATACAGAAATAAAATATATTTGCACATGTTAATACATATTTATACAGACAAGGAGAGAAAAAGGCAATGTGTATAATCATAGAGGTAAGATTGAAGGATTATGCAAAGATCAGCATGGAAAATAATTGAGAGGAAAACCTTGTTTCGGAAAACGGATGAGATGCATTTGCCAAATTGAGTCCAAGAGCCAGTCTCTTGTATCTCAGTAAAAAAATCCACATGGAAGCCATCTCACCCCGTGTCTTCATATGGAAACCAAGAATGAATAAATTGTTCTAGTAAAGCAAGATGCATATGAGATATGTTTTGTGTTTCCCCATTTTATTTACTTTTAGTTTTTTGTTTTTTTTTAAACCTGTCACACCCTGGATTTTTTGCGTGTGATTAATTTAAATGACCGGCTCCATTGCCTTTCACAATTTTGTTCCCGTACTAGACATTTAGAAAGCATAAAATCTCACAAAAATAGAAATCTGGTAATCAACTACATGAATATTTGCATATTTTGATAAAAGTTGGAGCAACAGAAGACGAAATTTTACAAATTCAGTGAACTCTTAGAATAAATCTAGAACGTCTGCACTTCATTATCATGCAAAGAAAATGAAATTTGAATTTTCTGACTAAGTCAAATTAATAGATTGTGCTTCTCAATTAAAAAACCAGCAATTGGAAAGGTTTGCCTCACCAGCGGTTCCCTAGCCAGTTTTCAGATGCAGTTAGCCCTTCAATTAACTGGTACCATTTATCTCTGTGGAAGATATTATACCTTTCTGCCTCCTTTTAAATAAGGGAACTATGCCAACAATTCATCAGTATTTGCAAATTAATTATGATTAAACTTTCATAATAGGGATTATGGTTAATTGTTGATTCATCTCCCAGCCCTTTTTGTCATGACTAATTCTCATATCGATTTGACCTGAGGTAACAGATATCAAAATTACCAATTAGACAGCTTCTCCCACAATTACTTAAGAGCCATAAATTTGATTTGAATATGTGGTTGTGGGTCTGTTTTTCGATCACGTACTAAACACACAATCTGCAAAGAAGATTCAGGGAGATGTTTGGGGAATTTTCTGTGATATTTGTTTTTCTTCAGAAGCAATGCCAGTAATATCTCATTTATAATTCTGATTCCTAATATGCTAATTTCATCACCAACCTGTGCCATCGGGGGCATCTATTTGATATTTAGTTATGCTTCCAGTATTTGCTGCCATTATAAAGACCTGACACCTCTAGCTTCCACAGAACAATTTAACTAGCACTAATTATTAAATATATTCAGCAATTTTGCTTTTCATTAATGATGCAGGATGCCTCATCTTACTGGATTAACTAATGTGATAAAACTTGTTAGAAAATAAAGCCCATACATGTTTAGTTGAATTCAAAAATGTACTAATATAAATGGAATATTTGTGTCATGTCCTCTATGCTCATATTAAGATTTAGAAGATGGATATCCATATTTGGAATATTAATATCACTTATGTTTTCAGTGAAAAGTTATAGAAGGGTACATAAATAAAATTAGTACATAATAAAAATGTTCACGAGTGTGAAAATGGCAAATTTAATGAATATTCAGGTTTTTATTTTTTTAATATGAGGGTATGATTGATTAGATTGCGTTGTTTGTGTTTCTCAGGCAAAGTTCAAGTTGTAGTTGAGGCAGTTGAGCCCTTGATCCTGGGGGGTGCTGTCCACCCTCACAGTGTGTCTCTCAGGTGACAGTCACCAATCCCCCTCCATCCCCTCTGTTCACCTTTCCGACCTCCTCCCTTCCCCACTTGAATAGACCCTCATACCCCCTCTTTCTACCTCCAATCTCCTTTTGGATTTTCATAAGAATCCTGTTCTCATCCATCTGGGGTGAAAGTGAGGGAAGATGCATGTGTTGTCGGTAGGATGAAGTTTTCACCACTATCTCCCTGGGAATTGTCCAGATTCCCTAAGTTAGTGATTATGGGGACAAGCAAATGTCAGATGACAGGTTTGGGTCGTCTTTCATTATATTATTAAGTAGCGGTAGAAAATCAGCAAGTTAAACACTGGCTGTAAAAGGCCTCGGTAGGGGCCACACAAACACTTCCCTTTCGTTCTCTGAAGGTTCACTGGAAATCAGCTGATAACAGGCAATTTAATAGAAAAGGCATACACAATTTATTTTAATGTACATACCACGGGGACTCACAGGAGGGTGATTACCCGATAAGCCAAGGGGTCCAGATACGAATATACCTTGCTTCATAAAGGAGAGAAGTTGGAGGAAATATGGCAATTTGGGGGATGATTTTTAAAGGAATTCAATTGGCCTGGAGAATAGACAGTACCTTAGGACAAATACTGGGTCAACAGAACAGTCCGGGTGTGTTGACAGACTTCAGAGTCTCTTCCTGCAATATGAGTTAAATTGATAAAAACTTAGGGAGGGAACCAGAGGTAATTTCTTCTAAGCAGGTCCAAAGTTTAGGTGAGGAAAGTCGTATCAAAGTAAAACTGCTTCCAGCATCTACGGATCTTTTGATCAGCCTTTAATTTAAAAATAATCAGCATACGAGGGTAACATATTTGGGGATATTAGTTTCTGAGCCTCACCAACTCATAGGATGGATTTAACAGGATTTTATATTAAAACTAGATACATATTGGATAGCCCACGTCCTGCTAGTAATGCATGTGTCAGAAGGGCAAATCTTCAAGCACCTTTCAACCACAATTCAGGATTCCATGTTTCTGTTAACAAGGTTGACGGCTTACTAGAACTGCCTGAAACAGTAGTTTTTACTTTTCTGAATGATTGACACATCCATTAGATTGCAGTATTATTTCTTTACATTTAATTTCCGTAGTTACCTTTAAAATTTCAATTGGTGGCCCGAGCACTCAGCACCTTCTTCGCCTGCAGTCTAAGCATTTAACCATTTCCTCCCATTGCTACAGCCCTAAGAAAAAGTTGTCTTCAAATAAATTCTCTTGAAAATATGAACTGCTCGCTTGTCATATGATTTTAATGTTGGATACATACATGATGACTGTTTTAACTTAGTTTTACTTTTCTATTTTAATGAACCAGCTACAAATTAGTTACACTTGTTTTTCTCTTCTTTTCACACAATGCTGCTGACTCGATAGAGAGACACCCAATTACAAATGCTATTGATGGAAAGAACACTTGGTGGCAGAGTCCCAGCATTAAGAATGGAATCGAATACCATTATGTGACAATTACACTGGACTTACAGCAGGTACAGTAATTTCCCACTTTTGAAATGATACCTTGCATTTGCTGTTTGTTTAGTCAGTAGTTCCTGGGTGAAACGATACTCTTTCTTGTCACCCTCCAATGAACCTCTTGATCCAATGAACAAAGGGTCCTATTTGTCTGGCATATTGTCATTTTAAAATACTTGGCATTTTCTTTTAAAGCACAACTAAAATGGCTGTAGGTGAAGGACTTAGAAATGTATTAGGAGCTGACTCTTTTAACGAGTTGAAGTCAATGAGACTATGGATCAACAAAATTTTATAGAAAGACAATATACTAGTGTCATATTTGACTTTCAAAATAATACAGGGCTCCCACTCTGCTGATACTGTGTGCACTTTAAGGTTCTTGGATAACAAGGCGCTTGAGTAAATTGCCTCTTGTTACTGAGAGTTGAGCAAGCTTTGGCAATTGGTGTCAAATTAAACTTGGGCCACTAAATGAGGTAACAAGCCTTGTAGTTATCTAAAATTGATGTTGGAAGTTGTTAGAGTTTGTGTTGCACAGGCCTGAGTCCCTTCCGTGCTTAATTTCTTTCTTCCTTCTGGGCACTGTGTTCAGCTCAGGAGGAAGTTATTCATCAAGAGTCACCATCACCCAAATTATTTAGGCTTGCAAATTGGATGAAATTCAGACACATGTTGCCGTATTTGCTATTATCCCAAGACAAAGGCTGATTTAATTGGCCAAAGCCTGAGACTGGAGGCATCTCAGCCTTTTGTTCTCTGAAGTCAGCAAAGTAAAGACCCTTAGCTACTTCTCTCTGGCCAGTATGGAGATAGACCAGCAAGGGAGTGTGGGATTAGTGCAAGGGTGATGGACAAGGTCTTTGATGATGGGTACTGTACGCTGTAGAGGTCATGGTTTTCCTGGGCTGCCATGGTGTTGGGAAGCACTAGCCAGTAGGCTAGATTGGTGACAGGCATTACTTTAAGGCACATTATTTGCCATAGAGAGATCAACCTCCTTTCCCCAGAGGCTAGGTCCATTTTGGTGAGGGCTGCATGCATTCAAGAACCACAGATAGCTGGCTGGGGAGCAGAGAAGCTGCTTCTGTCCTCCTGGGACGTGCGACGTCAGGTGCTCACTGCTGCAGCTTAAATTGCTAACTGGCATGGATTCCCTTACACCCACACCAAGGTACAGCAGTTCTAAATCAACGGAATTTCCTATGAGGTCTCAGAAAACGTGTATCAAGGAATGGCAGGACAAACTGCTACACAAATCAACCATACTTTGGGTCTATTAATCCTGTGCATGAATTTCCTGGCCTTAAAATGAACTCAATTCTCCTCCTGACAAAAACAACTTGGTCCTTTTTCACTCTCTGGATTTATTTCCCTTCATATGATCATTGAAAGTTTCCCAATCTACAGTGAGTCTGCTGTCCATTGACTCAGGTCATCAGGGATAGGGAATCAATAAATCTTTGATGGTTTATTTCTCTGGTTTATTCTACATTTATTCTTTTATATTGCACATAGAGTAAGGGAGTCAATTATTAATTTAATTTACACAAATCATTTATAATACTTGCTGAGCTCAACCACATATGATTTACCTGTTATCAAATATAGCAGCATTTTTTTCTTCAAATATACAACTGGATGGCACCATTGCAAGTTTTTACTAAATTGTTTCTATCTAACCTGCCTGTAATTAAGCCAGAAAGTCAGAGTTTCCCTCAATGCTCATCTTTCAATAAGTCCCACACTTATCTATTTCCACACAGTATCTTAAAGAATTAAGTGGATAGATTTTTCTATTTTCTCTTCCTCTTATTTAGTTTAATATTTGTAAGGTAAGTGAATACTAGAAGACATCTTTTATAGTTCAGTTACCATAACAGGTGACAAAATTCTGTTTATAGCCCAGGTTCACTTGACTCCAAAGGCTGGAATTCACCAAGTAACACTGGTACAGGGGATATGTACTCAAATAGTCACATATTCCAGGGTGACAGCTGCCTACGTCCCTATTTACTTCAGCCTTCTCCTATCTCCTGCAAATCAACCTTCCATGTGTTTAAGAGAAGTGGAATACAAAGAATCTATAAAATGAAATAAATCCTTGTTTCTACCTGACTACAGATTTTTTTTCTTTTTTTTTTTTTATTGTTAAATCATAGCTGTGTACATTAGTGCAATCACCTGTACCCATTCTAAGATGCACGATAGATGTTGCCCCACCCATCCGTCAGTTATTTAAGGAGATAACAAGTTAAGCAGGTTTTATAATCAGGTTTTGTGCTGGACATCCTCAGAAAAGAAGGGGAATCATCATACTTCTCATTCGACCTTAGGGTTTGGAATAGCAAACCGTGAGGCACATTCGTAGTATTTTATCAGCCATGGAAGTTATCTTGTCATGCATTGGCAGCAGAGAAAACGTGGACACCTTTACTATGCCATTCTCCCAATAATCCTATAAGTCAGCCAATATTATTATTTCTTTTGAATAGTCATACAACACTGAGACTTAGAAAAGGTAAGTGAGTTGGCTTCTTTGCAAAGCTTATTATGGGCAGGGCTGGAATTTTAGCCTGAATTCAGACCCCAAACTACACCAGCCCTTCTTAACTAGGATCTGAAGACTAAAGCCTAGGGATCTCATCTGTATATTTGTTATATAATTTCCAGGGGACCAGACGTAGTTACGTTCAAAAAACACCACACTATGTTCTCTTGGCTTCTGTGGGAGAATGTAGCCCACATCTCTTTAGCATGAAACAGAGGACTAGCTCTCTCACTTTCTAGCATGCTCTAATATGCCGCTAAACTGGTATAACTTTTGTCTTTTCCATCTACAGCATGGAGGATTAATAGGTTATTCGACATAATACTTCAGAATATGGTCTAGTATCCAACTGTAAAGGATAATAATGTTATAATAAATATGCAAATATCACTAACATGTTTGTCATTGATTCAGAAAAGGTTTTACCATTATAGTTCTTTTTATTTTTGAGATGTGTGACTTTCAACAAGTGCCAGTGTTTTTGTTGATATGTACTTGGTGAAATACTTTTATGACTTACTACCTCAAATATATACTCAGTGAAACACTTCGTAACGTAGTACCTTAAATATAACAGCAACCATTGGATTTTGTTGATTGAATCACTACAGATGACACTGGGAAATTTCTTTTACTGTCTTAATATTCAAGATAGGTACTAGAAACAATAACTATTTATTTAGGAAAAAGTAGCTACTTCATTTATAAGTAGATTATTTTTAGATGTTAATTTCTAAGGGATTATTGACTTTTCTGAATTCTCTTTACACTCAGCATGTCTTGAGCAAACCATTTAATCATACTGTGCTTCAACTTCTAAATTACCAGAATAAATATTATAATATCTTGACAAGAACTTTGAAATAATGATAATAGCAAAATAGCAACTAAATTCTATCCATTAATTATAGCTACTATTAAGAATCAACCGTCAGCATGAACTTGAAGAGCAGTTTAACTGTTATGGTGATATGTATGTAAATAGCCAATACAATAGCAAACAAAACTAAACAGAATTTACAAAACAATAACAGGGACTCAAAGGTTAATAAGATAGCTAAAATATTCTATTTAATCCCTTCCTATCAGATTTCACAAGAATATGTCCTCTTGTCTGGTGTCATTTTTTCCCCTTTCTCAATCAGTGCATTTTCTCAGGCCTGCACTTCGAGTTGTTTAGGGGGAAAGCTGAGCGGCAGGTGGAGTAAAACAAAGGGGCAGGTTTTTAGGAGGCTTTTACCACACACATTGAGATCATAATCACTCCTGAATCATCCAGGAATGCCAGGAATTGGTTATGCTCATAGGTAGAAGTGTCTTTATTCGTAATAAATAATTTGCTTTTCCTGGTCTATCCCTCAAAACTAAAAAGGTAAAAGATTGTCTTATAGCTACAGAGATCACCTTCCATATGTTCTTGACCTAAATATTTTATTCACTGACCTTATACAGACATATTTGGTGAAACAGGTTAGTAGTTTTCACTGAGAGTTATATTTTAGAAGGAAGCTAATTGGTATTGCTATGCAAATTTACTATATTTTTAGAATCTATGTGAGTTATATAATTTTTTTTTTCCTAAGGGTGCGGTGGCTCCCTCCTATAATCCTAGCACTCTGGAGGGCCTAGGTGAGTGGATTGCCCTTGCTCATTCATTGGAGACTAGCCTAAGCAAGTGTGAGACCCTGTCTCTAAAAATACCTGGTTGTTGGGCTGGGCGCCTGTAGTCCCAGCTACTCAGAAAGCAGAGACAAGGGGATCACTTGAGCCTAAGAGTTGTTCTATTGCTGTGAGGCCTAAGAGTTGTTCTGTTGCTGTGAGCTATGATACAATGGCACTCTACCCAGGCCCACAAAGTGAGACTCTGTTTCAAAAAAAAAAAAAAAAAAGTAACAATTTTTTTTTTCAAAGCCTAGAAGCCTTAATGTACTACTTGACCCTTTATGTAATAATGAAGCATAAAATACATTGAAGTACTTGATATATTCAAATTGTTTAATCACTTAATCATATTAAGGCTGATCAAATTTTCAGTCTTGAAGGAAGGTCATTATTCTTTTGTATCAAATTCTTTTTTCACATTCCTCGTCCTAATTCCTATTAAAAGGATCTGTTGTTCAAGGATGAGTTTTAGAAAATCCCCAAATATGTGGAAATTAAACAACATGCTCCTGAATGACTAGGGGGTAAAATAAGAAATTATACTGAAAATTTTAAAAACTTGAGACAAATGAAAATGAACACACAACGTGTGGAATGAAGCAAAAGCCATTCTAAGAGGGAAGTTGATGGCAATAAACACCTATATCAAAAAAGAAAAAAGGTTTCAGATAACCTAATATTACACCTCAAGAACTGAAAACAGCAACAACAAATTAGTCTTAAATTTAGTGAAGGAAGGAAATAATAAAAATAATGGCAGAAGTGATTGAAATAGAGATTAGAAAAACAATAGAAAAGATCAGTGAAACTAACACTCTGCTTTTTAAAAACATAAGCAAAATTAACAAATCTTTAGCTAAACTTACTAAGAAAAAAAAAGATTCAAATACAGTATTAGAAGTGAAAGACAAGATTCAATTCAAGAAATATGAAAGATCATAAAAGAGTACTGTAAATAATTATATGTCAACAAATTGTATAGAGAAGAAATGGATAAATTCTTAGACATATATAATCTATTAAGACTGAATCATAAATAAGCAGAAAATTTCAATAGAGCAAGGAGATTGAATCAGTGAAAATGGTGCCCCATTGGTAAATTATCACAAGAATGAAAAAGCAAGTATCCAGTGTACTCAATACTAATATGAAACCAATATATAAACAATTACATGCCCACTTGAAAGAAAAACACAACTATATTCTAGCTGGGGGAGGGGAGAGGAGAGAAATTGGAAGAGGGAAGGTGATGGGCAAGTTCTCACCTAATGTGAAGGTATTCGGCACACCCCTGGGTGAAGCACTCAACTACAACTTGAACTTGAACTTAGAAATGAAAACAATGCAGCCTAAACATTTGTACCCTCTTATCAATCTGGAATTTTTAAAAAAGGTGTCCCATCAAAGAAACTCTCAGGCTGGGCATTAGCCCAACATTTTGGGAAGTTGAGGGAGAAGAATTTCTTGAGTCCAGGAGTTCCAGACTAGCTTAGGGTACATAGTGAAACCCTGTCTTTAAAAAAAAAAAAAGTGAGAGAGAGAAATTAGCCATACATGATGGTGCATGCCTGTAGTGTCAGCTACTCAGGAAACTGAAGCAGAAGGATTGCCTGACCCCAGGAGTTAAGTTAGAGGGTGTAGGAAGCTATGATTGCTTCACTGCACTCTAGCCTGAGTGACAGTGTAACACTGTGCGATTCTGTCTCAAAAAAAAAAAAAAAAAAAAGGTGAAGAGAATGGAAAAGAAAAGGAAATCCTAGAACCTGATGGTTTTACTGCTGAATTATACCAAAACATTTAAAGAAGAAATAATACAAGACCTTCTCAAACTTTTTCAAAACACAGAAGAAGAGGAATTGTACGAAGGGGAATTACAATTACATGGCAATGTCTTTGACAAGCACAGATGCAAAATTCCTTCACAAAATACTAGCAAATAAGTTCAACAGTACGTTAAAAGGATAAGTCACAATTTAAAGTGGGATTAATCCCAGGGATGCAATGGTTCAACTTATGTGGATCTATAAATATGATATATTACATTAAGGGAAAGAAGGATAAAACCCATATCTCAGTAGATGCAGAAAAATATCATCTATAAATATGATATATTTATATCAGTAGATGCAGATAATATATCATATCTATAAATATGATATATTACATTAAGGGAAAGAAGGATAAAACCCATATCTCAGTAGATGCATTTGAAAAAATTCAAAATCCTTTCACAATAGAAACTGTCAACAGATTAGGCATGGAAGGAATTGTAATTATGTACCCCAACATAATAAAGTCCATCTATGGCTAATATCATATACTCAATGGTGGAAAAAGTAAAAGCATTCCCTTTATAGTCAGGAATAAGATAAGAATGCCCACTTATGCCACTTCTATTTAAGATAGCACTGGAAGTCTTAGCTACAGCAATTAGGCAAGAAAAAGAAATAAAACCCATCAAAATTTGAAAGGAAGAAAGCAAATTATTTCTGTTTGCAGATGACATGATCTAATATAGAAAAAACCTAAAGACTCCACACACATACACACATACATACATACTCACACACACACAAAAAAAAAAAAAAAAAAAAGAAAAGAAAAGAAAAGAAACCCAAACAAAAAACCTGTTCAAAGAATAAAAAACTTCAGTAAAGCTGCAGGATGGAAAATCAGCAAAATTAGCAAAATTTCTATGCACTAATAAGCAAATATGTGAAAAAAAAAAACAAACAATAAAATAATTCCATTCACAATAACTAAAAAAATGCTTAGGAATAAATTTAAGGAGATAAAAGATCTATACCCTGAAAACTAGAAAATGTTGATGAAAGAAACTGAAGAACACACAAACAATGGAAAGATGTCCTCTGTTCATGGACTGGAGGACTTAATATTATTAAAATGTTCATATATCCATCCAAAGTGATCTACAGATGCAATGTAATTCCAATGACATTTTCCACAAAAATAAAAACAAATTTTAAAATGTTTATAGAACCCCAAAGGCACAGAATAGCCAAAGCAATCTTGAACAAAAAGAACAAAGCTAGAGGCATCACATTACCCAACCTCAAAATACACTACAAAGTTATAATAATCCACACAGCATGGTATTAACATAAAAACAGACATAGAAACCAATAAAACTATATAGACAACCTAGAAATAAATCCAAGCTTTTGAGTTAATTGATTTTTGACAAAGATGCCAAGAAAACAATGGGAAAAATACTCTTTTTAATAAAGGAGTTGGGAAAACTGGATATTCACATGCAGAAGAATGAAAATATACCCTTATCTCAACCATATACAAAAATCTATTCAAATTCAAAATAAATTAAAAGCTAAAACTATAAAACTGCTAAAACAAACAAACAAACAAACAAACATAGGGGGAAGCTCCATGACATTGGTCTGGGCAATAATTTTTTGGGATATAGTCCCAAAAGTACAGGCAACATATTTGAAAATGGTCAAATATGATTACATTATGCTGAAGAACATCTATACAACTAAGGAAATAATCAACATGGCTGTTCTTAAAATCACTTAATTTTTTTCTTGGTATCATTTGAGTCACCACTAAGTTGGTGAATACAAAACTAACTACAGAAGAGAGTATAGTGTAAATGGTCAAAATGTCCTGTCTGGATGCACCTTGTTTAGAAAACAGAATGAAATTAAAAAACAGTTCTTTACCTGTGTTAGTTTTTAGTTTTTTGGTGTTTTTTTGTTTTTTTTTTTTTAATATAATTGATTCAATATTGCAAGTAGGATCTGTGGTTAGTTAGAAAATACTGTATATTCCCCTTGAGTGGTGAACTTATAGAGATTCTACTATATGTTCTCCCTTTAGGTGAATTCTGCTGACTTTTTAATCATTAATGAGGTGACAGTCACCTTCAGTGTCCTTAGTCTTGATAGGTTTTCACTTATCTCCCCATCTGCTTCCAATGTAGCAGTCGCAACAATCTTATTCATACAAAATCAGATCACATCACTCTTTCCACTAAAACTTGCCAGTGGTTTCCATCACATTCAGTGGGAAAAGCACAATCCCACAAAGCCTCAAGGACCTTTCCCTCACTCTTTTTCATCTACTGATCTTCTCGCCTCATTTGCCTTACTAGTTACTTTTCTGTGTCTTAAACTTTCACATCTGGCCCTCTCCTACCTCAGGGTCTTTGCACTTGCCATCTCTTATGCCTGGATTTATTTTTCACAATTTTCATTTAGCCTGTTTCCTTAACTCCTTTGTGTTTTTATTCAATTGTCACCTTCTCCAAAGGGACCTCTTTGATAACTATTCAAAATTGCTTCTCCTTCTTCATTTTCTAAATCACTTCTTTACTTTATTTTTCTTCATAAAATATATCACCATTTAATTTACTACATATATTTTATTATATATGTTATGTTATTTATCTTCCCTTTCCAGATGCAGTTTTCCTGAGGGTGGACATATTTGTTGTTTTCTTAATTGCTATATTTTAAACACTAGAATAACGCCCAGCTTATGAAACATACTCAATACATTATGATTGAAAAAATTAATAATTTAAAACATCAACCATAATTTGAGAATCTTTTTTGTGTGTTTTTTTAAATTTTTTTAAATTGAGAAATACATCATCCATGTACAAAATCTGAAAGCTACAAGTAGTACAGATATATAAAACAAAGCAAACTCTAATCATAAGACATTACACACATCATGTGAAATCAACTGTCTGATCGTCAGGTTATGAAAACTAGAATTAAAAACTTACTACACATAAAAAGTCCAAGTTTCCAGCTTGGCAAAACTTGCGTGCAGTTAAGTGAAACGTTTAATAATCTGAATTGTTTTCAGATTGTTTTCCCCAAAGCGTAAATAAAAGGACAAGACTAAATCTGTTCCCGGTAATTTTATTTGTTTTGTTTTGTTTTTTTAATTAAGATAGAGTCTCACTTTGTTGCCCTCTGTATAATGTTGTGGCGTCAAAGCTCAAGCAACCTCCAAGTCTTGGGCTCAAGCGATTCTCTTCCCTCAGCCTCCCTAGTAGCTGGGACTACAGGCACCCACCACAACACCTGGCTATTTTTCTTTTTTGTTTAGCAGACCTTGGCTAGGTTTGAACCCACTAGCCCCGGTGCATGTGGCCGGCACCCTAACCACAGGGCTATGGGTGCCCAGCCAGTGCCTGGTAATTTTAATCTAACTGTGAAGTAACACAAAACACAAAGCCACCTTGTCCATGTCACCTGTTGGTATGACCATCTTATGGATGGTGGGAAGAAGGGTAGGGTCTGTGCAGGGCACAATGGGGGAATGAGAGAGATGGTGTACCAGACTTTAGAAAGTCGTGGTGAAAAGAAAGCCTCAATTAATTCATAGCCTAAAGGGGGAAATACCACTCTCCAAATTCAGGAAATTAATTTAGAAAGATAGGGGAAGAGTTTAAGTAATTGCCATTTACCATGAAAAATGTACATGTGATAGAATGAAGCACAGTTTGTTCTCACAACAAACAAATAGTGCTACATCACGATGCTGTTTAAACAAGCTCGCAGACAAACTTGTCAGAAAAATCTGTTAGGTTTGCTTTGTCCAGATTAAGAAAGAGTAACTAAGGTTTATCAACATCTGGTATCCCTCATACTTTGTAAAGACAGATGTTATGCTGCTTAATTAGGAGAAATTATTTTCTTTCAAGAAAGTTCCTAATCTTTTAATAACATAAAAAAGGAGTAGAGAACTGATTAGATGTCAAGTGCTTATTAGAAATCATTTTTAAGTTGCTTTTATATGTAAAATTTACTGACAACCTTTGGTAAACCGTTTAACAATAAAAATTAATTTTAAAATTCTGGAGAAAATGCCTTTTTGCACACGTGTTTAAAATTGAAAATTAATTTTATTACAGATAGTAGTTCTGTGGAATGTATAGAATTCCTCTTATTTAGAGATCAAACGGCTGTCCAAGATAGATATCATGTTTCACAGACATTACTTTTAGTCACCCTAAAGTTTCAGCCATGAGACCAAAATTTAAGTGTTCTGTGCCCTGTGGTCACAGGGTCATTGGTTTTACAACATGGCTTGAAGCAATACTGAGCATTTTGCTTCATAGGAAATAAGTCCTGCTTTGTGCCTATAAGCAAAAATTAATTTGAGAATCTTCTTGATTGTGTGGAGTAAAGGATTAAGTGATCTTATGGTGAAATATGCTGTGCATTTTTTTTTAAACATATGAAATTTCCTTTAAGTCTCAGGTTGAATAACCTCTTCTTATTCTTTTCAGGCTGTTCTAACAATACCCCTAGGTTGGGTGGCTTATAAACAGCAGAAATGTACTTATCACAGTTCTGGAGGGTAAAAGTTCAAGACCAAGATACTGGCAGGTTTGGTGTCTGTCTGGGCCTCTTCCTGGATCATAGATGGCCATCGTCTTACTGTAGCCTCATGTGACGATGACACAAATAAGCTCATTAGGGTCACATTTTTATAGGGGCACAAATTCCATTCATGGGGGCTCTGTCCCCATGAACTAATAACTTCCTCAAAGCCTCACCTCATAACATCATTACCCTGGGGGCTTAGGATTTCAACCCATGAATGTTAGGGAGCTGCAGATACTCAGTCTATAGAAAGCATAGGGTAGATTTTCACTTAGCCTTTTAAGTATGTATAAACTCCAGTCACATTTGTCACTCTATATGTGACTTTACCACATTTATAGTTTTCTTTGGGAAAAGAAGTTTTAATTATTTTAACTCCTGTAACAGAGAAGTCTGGGACTGTAAAGTTTAGTTTGCTTGATATTTTATTGTTTTCTAGTGGGGAAAATAATGTAAGTGTAAGAAAGAAAAAAATAGTGCTATATCATGATGCTGTTTAAATAAGCTCATAAACATAGGATACGTATTTTGATTTAAATGCGGATAGACTTCATGATCCTGGCAACATCATGAAAGTGTAAACATTTTGTAAATGCAAATCCTATTTCAAATAGAGTCAAGATGTCTGCCCTGGGAAATGCTTCTTGAAGATGTGGAATAAATTAGAGGATCATTTCTTTACAAACACGAACAATAGTATATAGAAAAGAGATCTGTTAAAAATCTGTGGGAAAAGATCTGTTAAAATGTTTAAATCATAGTAATTCTGTTATGGAAAATGTTAACAGGACTTTCTAAAATAGACCGACTGTGGGCAATTTTCACAGCTGCCTGATGACATCCACACAAAACAACTGCATTTCATCCTTCTGAAGGAACAGTGTGCATTCTTTATGATGGTTTTAGAGTTTAAGTTTTTACTGATTATATATATTATTATACTTTAATATATATATTTTATGCTTGTTATAAATATATATATTTTGAATACATATATAATTATATAAAAATATATAATATGTATATTACATATATGTTATATAATTATATATATATTAGATATCTAACATATATTTATATGTATATATGTATACACGAATTATATGTTTATGTGTATATTACATATATGTTATATATGTAGGTACTTATGCATGCATATGCAGTAGAACCTCTGTAAGTTAATGACCCAAGGGACTGTAACAAATTGGTCAACATAGGGAGGAGGTCAACACAAGGATCTAGGCCTCTGTACTGAAACATGTAGTGCCAGACATGTCTGATCTATGACAATTAGGTCAGCTCAAGGAGGTGGTCAAAGTAGGGAGACAGCCAACTATGGAGGTTCTACTGTATATGAGTTTTTTCCTAGAAATTGACTTCATATGTAAGTAATGGGATAGCATATGTTTTTTAATTCATAAATAAGACATGTTTTCAGTATTACTCTTAGTCTCTAAATTACAAAATGGCAAGAAAGATTAAGATTCAACTAAGGAGAAAGGAGTAGATATAACTGTACCCAGGTTGCATTTTTATTATCATTTATTTTAAAATGTTTTGTAATTTTCATTGTAATATTTAGAAGTGAAGTGCTTTATTTTCTAAACTAGTGAATATTTCTCTAATCTTTTTTTTTCTTTCTTCATTTCTTTCTTTCTTTTTTTTTTTTTTTTTTGAGACACAGTCTTGCTCTGTCCCCTAGGTAGCTTGCATGGCATCAGCCTAGCTCACAGCCACCTTAAACTCCTGGGCTCAAGTGATCCTCCTGCCTTAGCCTCCTGAGTAGCTGGGACTTCAGGCATGTGTCACAATGCCTGGCTAATTTTTCTATGTTTAGTCAAACTCCTGAGCTCACAAGTTTTTTTATTTTTAGTAGAGACAGGGTCTTATTGTCCAGGCTGGTCTCGAACTCGAATCACTAAAGTGATTCTCCGGCCTCAGACTCCCTGAGTGCTAGTGTTACAGGCACAGGCATGAGCCACTGCACCTGGTCTCTTTTTTGTTTGTTTGTTTTCTCACATAAATCTACTGTGGTCTGTATATTTTCAGTCTTAAAGACTAAATTTTTTGAGATTCGTTTTCATCCAAAACATTAGTGTCATTTGGGCAATTGAGAAGAATGTGACTTCTGTAGTTGGTGGTTGCAGTATTACTAATGTGTCAGTGAGTTATATGTATTTTTATTTATATATAGAGAGGCTGTTTTATTAGAGGCATGCACATTTTGGATTAGAACATAATTAACCCTTTTTAATGCTGTTGCTAGAGTTTACTTTCAGAGCTTCACTAACTTCTTTTTTGTTAGTGTAGCTCAGTGGTTTTCAGCCTCCCTAATGGTACCATCCTTTAATACAGTTCCTCATGGCGTGGTGGCCTCCAAACATAAAAGTATTTTCATTGCTAACAGCAAAAATAATTTTATGGTTGGGGGTCACCACAACAAGGGTCATGGCATTAGGAAGGTTGAGAACCACTGGTGTGGCTTCTTTTTAGTAAGTCCTTGCATGACATAGGTTTTAAAATTCTGTTTGGTGTCCTACTACTTAAAACGTATTTCTGTGAGCAGTATATATTTGAATTGTTTATTTAGCCAGTTGAAAATCATTGCCTTTAAATTACATATTTAATTCATTTATATTTAATGTTACTACTGATATTTGAGTTGAAATTGCTATGTTCTTATATGTTTTCTATTTTATCTTATCTTTTATTAGTTTTTTTCAGGACATTTCTTTCTTTAGGAATACTAAACTTTTCCTCTATTTAATTATTACATTTTTCCCTTTGTTAGCTTGTGTTCTTTGTAAAGTCTTTTATTACTTTTATTAGTTACTATAATATTACTGCATGCATTTTTCATTTATCAGAACTTTATAACAGTTCGTCTCAGTCCCATCCCCCCATCAGGTTTTAGCCTATATTCTCGTGCTTGATTCCACATATAAATTAAACATCATAGGAAGTAACTGTTGCCATAATAAAAAAGTCAGTATTCATTGAGTTTTATTATTATTATTATTTGACAGAGTCTCATTATGTTGCCCTTGGTATGCCATGGTGTCACAGCTCACAGCAACCTCTAACTCTTGGGCTTAAGTGATTCTCTTACCTTAGCCTCCCAAGTAGCCAAGTAGCTGGGACTACAGGTGCCTCGCTATTTTTTTTTTGTTATTGTTGTTGCAGTTCTCATTGTTGTTTAGCTGGCCGGGGCCGTGTTCAAACCTGCCAGCCTTGGTGTATGTGGCTGGCACCATAACCACTGGGCTATGAGCTCTGAGCCATTCATTGAGTTTTAAACACACATTTAACCTTATTTGATGCCTTCTGTTTACTCTTTTGTTAGTACACTTCCATATGAGATAATTTCCTTTCTTTCCCTTCTGCTTATTTTATTTTATTTTTTTTCAGTGATTGCTTGTTTGGTGACAATCTGCTCAAATAATTTTTTTCCTAGAAGTAGTTAGTTTCTTTAATTTTGGATGTTTATTTTCCAGTGAGTATAGAATTCTTGGTTGGAAGTTATCTTTTTTCAGCACTTTAAAGATGTCATACCATTACTACCTGGCTTTCATCATTTCTGTTGTGAAGTCAGGAAAAAGTCTTACTATGTGTCCTTAAAATTAAGGCCTTTTTTTTTTTTTGAAGATTTTCTGTCCTTGCATTTGTGTTCAAGGATTTATCACAATGTACTAGGAGTGATTTTATTTGTATAATTACTGCATGAGATTCAAAAAGTTCTAGAGTTTGTGGATTGATGTCTTTCAACAGTTTTGGAAAATTCCTAGCTAGTATTTTCTTAACTATTGTTACACTGATTCTTTCTTTCCACTATTCTTGGAACTTCAATTACCTATATGTTAAACCATTCACCAAATTCATTATTTACTAAATGCTTATTTTTATCTTTGTTTTTCCTCCTGTATTAAAGTTTCTTCTGTTTGTATATTCTCTGGCAACCTGTTTTTTAGTATACTAATCCTTTTCTTCTGCTGGATCCAATCTTATTTTAAACACATTTATTGTATTCTTAATTTTAGTAATTCTCTTTTCAGTCCTAGAATATTCATTTGATAATTTTTTAAAAAATAGATTCCATATACCTCTCCATTTAGTCACCTGGAATGTATTAATAACAGTTATTTTAAATTATATGTCTGATAAATATAACACTTGAAACACCTGTGAGTCTGTTTCTGTTGTCTTTTTCTTCATCTTTGGTTTGCTCATTTATGACAAGCTTGATAGGTTTTGATTTAATTCTGTACATTGTGCCCCCAAATTTGTAAAACTTCTGGATGATGTTAATTTTTGCTAAAAATAATTTTTGTTGTTGTTGCTGTTTTGTGACAAGTTACAGTAGATAGCCAGGCATGGTGGTAGTCACCTGTAGTCCTAGTAACTTGGGAGGCTGAGGTAAGAAGATGTTGCTGTGAACTAGAATGCCAGGCATTGTATGCAGGACAATGAGTGAGACAATATCTCAAAAGACAGAGAGAGAGAGAGAGTGAGAGAGAGAGAGAGAGAGACCAATTTTTTTATTCTGTTGGCATTTTTTTTTTTTTTTTTTTAATTTGAAAGTAGTCACTGTTTATTAACTGACCAGAATACAAAAATAATCAGGACAGATACCTTAGTTCATTCTTCTAATAAGCTTGTTTGTCTGGTCATTCCTGTTGCCATCTCCACCTTCTACAAATTGGATTTTCTTTCCTTCATTCCACCCCATGGAGATGATAACTTGAAGGGCCATAGGAAGTTATTTGCTTCTTTGAAATGTTTTCCAACAGTATAGATCTCATGAACCAGATTCCCCTTGCAGATGATGCCATATTTACCAAGAGATTGAGCAATCAAACTGTTATCTGTGGACGCAATTTACTTCTTATTGCTTGTGCTATAACCACACTTACAGATAAGCTCATTCACTGACTTCAGGTTTGGGTACCCCCTGCAATATATGGTTCTACAATCCTTAGCATGTCAATCAAAGCCTTGTTGAGCTTAACAAAAGTTCCATTGAAGATCTGGTGAAGGTGAAGAAGCTGCAACACCTTTCAGACCTGAGCTCTCACACCTGATCCTGGTGACAAGCGCCAGTTTAGGTTCTGCAGGTACATGGAAGTCGCCAGCTTTTCTTGCCTTCCTCGCCATTCAAGTCTCAGTTCTGTACATCTGCTTGTATTCCTTTGATAATGCTTAACTTTTTCATAAATAAGCTTCCTTCTTGCCTTTCAAAACATCTTGTGGGCACACTTTCTCTGATACTTGATCTTCAGCTCTGCAAAATTCCTTCCTTTTGTCTTAAGCATTTCTGGCACAGCAGACACCTTTTTTCTTCTCTTTTACACCCTCCGTGGTTCCAGCTGGGAAAGAAGTCAATCAGTAATTTATAGAATTCATGGCTCGGTCAGGGGTTCTGATGGCTGCTTCTGGTTTGTCCTAAGTAAGTTCTAGGTGCAGCTTTTCAAAACTCCAATCGAGAGCCTGCTTTACTTGCCAGAGCCTTTCCTTTCTGGCTAACATTGAACTCCTCTAATTTCATCTTTTCAGTGCTGTGAGACTTCTCAAAGATCTTTTTAGCTTTTCACTTTGTATGAGTCAACTTTTGCGTGTTGTTTACTTCTGGATCCTTTACCATTTAGAATTCAACAAATCTCTTGAAGGAGAAAGGCAGAACAACGTTGGTCTCATTTCTTCATAGACTGTGGGCCCTTAAGTCCTATCTGAGTTGATCACCCTGACTATAACACATATCTTCTCAGCCTGTGGGATTTCTGACTCTCCGGGAGAGAGCTTTTTCTATGACCCTCTATTCAACTGTCAGCAAATTAGTGTGAGCCCTCTGAGAAGGAAATGGCCCATTCACTCTGATCCCTGTCCCTTTACTCAAGTCTGGCTTTGCTGATTGCCCACTTATGCTGCAAACAGCTGTTCTTAGTTATTCAGCATTAATCATTATTGTTTTGGGGAGAAAATGGAAAGAAAATTGTATTTATTTTATTTATAGTTTAAAAAATGTCAGAACATGTTATCAGAAAAAAAACATTTATTTTTGTGAATTTCGGGAACATTCTGAATTATTTCTTCAATAGTAAAAAATACTAATTATTAGAATCTTTTGATGGATTTGAGATTGATCTGGGACATTTGGGATGCATGGAGTTGTCATCTGAATTAGGCCTGAACAAAGTAGGTGTTATCCTTATAGGAAGCACTGTGCCCTTGTAGTATCTTCCCTGAATAATGTATAGGGAGAACAATTTAATTGTAATACAGATGAGGAATATTTACTGAGCAACTACTACTTAGTAGACACTGTTCTAAGCCACAAGGTCTGGCCATGAAGGAAACAGCAATAGTTGCTTTCCAGGATTTTATATTCTAACCGGGGGAGAGAACTAGGGTGAGAGGAAGGTCACGGAAAATCAAATAGATAATTTAGAATAGTGAAAGTCCAATGAACAAAACAAAACATGATTATACTTTAGGGAAATGGTTCTCAACCTTCCTAATGCCTCCTAATGCCGCGACCCTTTATTACAGTTCCTCGTGTTGTGGTGACCCCCCACCCTAAAATTATTTTCATTGCTACTTCATAACTGTAATTTTGCTACTGTTATGAATTGTAATGTAAATATCTGATATGCAGGATGTATTTTCATTGTTACAAAGGAGTCCCACAGATTGAGAACTGCTGCTTTAGGGAGTGATGAAAACACTATTGATACTTCATTTGTACATTCTGTCTAGTCATAGACATAGTCTAGACATTCTATCTAGTGCTAGTCATAGAAAAAGCTGGGTAAAGTTTATTACTAGCAGAAAGAAATGACGTGGATGAAGAAAGAAGGGCAAGATGGCTGGAACCCAGTGGCAGTAGCAGAGGTAGCATGAAATGATGTCAGGGAGGACTCAGGTCCCCTATAGAGAGCAGTCAGTCATGATGCGAGGTTTAGTTTTAATTCTGGGTATAATGAAAAACCTATAGTGCTATTTGAGAGTAACATAATTTCCTTATTTTGATAGAAATATTACTTTGCTAAATGGAGAATGATCATAGTAAGATGGGTGAAAACTAAGCGGGCTTTAGGAAATCATTATAATATTTTGGCAAATAAATGATGGTGATTTGATGTGGGGTGATAGCAGCAGGAAGGAACAGATTTGGTCTGTTGGGATTTATTTGGAGGTTGATATAACCAGATTTGATGGTGGAGTGAATATGGAGATTTTGGCAAAAATGTTGACTCCTAGGACGTTGGCCTGAAGTCATTTATTTTACGGAGCTCTGCTGGGTGGTAGTTAAGTGCTGTATTTTAACATGTTATGTCTGAAGTGAACATTATTCATTCAAGTGGAAATTTTAAAGAGACAATTGGATTTATGTCTGGAGTTTGGGGGAGAAAGACTAGAATCAGTGATGTGAATTGGGGTATCACTAACAAAGGGATTATATTTAGCAATAAGGCTTTATTTAAGATAATCTAGAAAGATAGTATGAAATTAAAAAGATAGCTTAAAATTAGTTCCTAGCTACTCAAACTTAGAGATGATAAGATAAAATATAACAAGAAAAAAAGGAATAATCAATTGTGGTCACATAGCAACTGAGAGGTTCACGTTCAGCCAACTAGGTATTAGAAATACCGAAAGACCAGGGAACAAAGCACCTTAATTTCAATGTGTAACTTTTTTTTTTAATTAGAGTATCTGTATTAGAAGGTAAATAGCTCAAACAATGAGATTTAATTTGGAAACTCCCAACACAGCAACACTTACTAGTGTTCGGTTACCTTTTTTAAGCACACAAATGTTGACTGTGTAATTTTTTAATTAGGTAACAGCCAATAAAATTGTATGAAAAAAATAGAGGTAGTGAGTGATAGCATCTTTTACTATAGCAAGTTGTATCCACATACTAAAAATAATATATTCCCTTTTCAAAATACCTCACTTTTGTTTGTTTTAAAAAATATTTTATTTTTTTATTTATTTTTATTTATTTATTTTTTATTATAAATCATAGCTGTGTACATTAATGTGATCATGGGGCACCATACACTTGGTTCGTAGATCATTTGACACATTTTCATTGCACTGGTTAACATAGGCTTCCTGGCATTTTCCCAGTTATTTTGCTAAGACATTTGCATTCCACATTTGCCAAGTTTTACATATACCTTTGTAAGATGCACCACAGGTGTAATCCATCCATCCTCTTCCCTCTACCCCCCTCCCCTCTCCCTCGCCACCCTTTCCTTTTCCCCCTATTCTTAGATTGTAACTGGGTAATAGCCTTCATGTGAAGGTCCTAAATTAGTTTCATAGTAGGGGTGAGTACATTGGGTACTTTTTCTTCCATTCTTGAGAGACTTTACTGAGAAGAATATGTTCCAGC